>JAYJMF010358192.1:0-10330 GCA_036873715.1 Salvia sclarea | reverse complement strand
GAAAAAATTAAAATAAATTAATAACAATTATTTCTAGATTTTAAAAAAGGTTTCACAATTTACAGCTCATATATGCACGTTCTGTAAACAAAATAAATACCCCTAAATTTTAGGAACAAACTAAATAATCTGTAAATTTTAATTAATGATAGATAAATACGTACTTAACACAAAGTCCGGCCACTTTTTATGGCTTTTTATATGGGTGAATACTTTTTATCTTTATAATATCAAAACGAATATTATTATACATTTACTCTATATATATATATGCTTAATGAACATATATAACTTGTGTGTTGTTACTAATTAATATGTAAAACGCATTCTAATGTTTTACACGTGATATCAAGTCTTGTAATCAAATAACTACTCAAATTTATTTTTATTAATCACCTGCTACACAATAAAAAGTAATTAAGTTCTTGTTTGTCGGTCATTATTTGCCGATTAAACATATATTTATCTTGATTTGACTTTAGTAAAATTACATACATTTGTGTTCCTCTAACTATGTGCGCTCTCATCGGGCGGCTTTTGGTCCTTATAAGTTTAAGAATTTCTTAATTCTTGTCCTATAATTTTTTTCTCATTGTGTTGCACATTTCGGTCTAAAATTGTTGGCTCTATTTAATTTGTTTCGGCCATCTTGATTTTAAGGATTTTGAACTGAGGTAATTAAAATAATGTGAGAAAAGGGTATAATATTTAGCATACCACAAAATTTTCATACATCGAAGGATTTAATTTGAGAATTTACTTAACTACTTTTAATTCGCACAATTAATATGAACGAAAATTACCTGATTAATCCCTCAAAAAATCTCAAAATCCATCGATATATATTTCACTATTGTAGTTTCGAGCCAATAAAGACTACATACGCTGTACATGCATGTAAATAATTGGAAGAGAGGGGCAAATATATATATCTAACCATAATTAGAGGACTAATTAATATTACAGTTTTTCCTTTGAAGACCTAGTTTTGGAAGAATTAAAGCTTAGGAATTACCCTAACGAGACTGGTGTTTTGGGTCAATAATTGCTAGATTAATTTAATTTGAATTTTAACTACACTAGCTGTGTAAACGATAATAAATTCAATCAAGCAGTCTGGAATAGAGAAAAGGTTTGGAGTCGGAAGGCGGCTTTCGGCTTCAAGAGGAACATGCTGGAGTTTGACAGTTGGTTCGTAAAGCTAGACCTATTAGGGGGTAATTCGTAATCTGATTGTTTTAGTTATTTCTCTTTCTTTCCTTCTTTTCTTTCTTTCTCTCTCCTACATCCTTCTGTCTCCTTCTGTACTGCGATACCTCTGGTACCTTTGAGTGATAATAAAATCCTCTTTTCTGAGGAAAAAAAACAAAAAAAAGCTGTGTAGTTGAGCTAAATTCTTACAACTATATATAAATGGCCCAAGAGATTAGATTCAAAATCCAGGCATCACTACAGACAAGCGTAATTAGGAAGATATATGATATTTTAGTTACAAGAAGCGTAATTAGGAAGATATATGATATTTTAGTTACAAGATTTGAGAAGGAAAGCATAGAAATGTATACATAATATATGTTGTACTTGTAACATGTTCACATTTCCAGAAAAATATAATTATAGGCCAAAAGCCACTTTTGGAAGTTTATTGGAAGATTAGTTGGGTAGTCTTGGCATGATTTGTCAACATGATATTGTCTTTTTCTACTGGATCAGAAACTTTTCATTAGTTTTTCTTCAAATAGAAATAGTGGGGCAAAACATTCATTATTTTCAAGTCTTCATTAGAGTCTTTAATTTTATCTAGAAACTCCAACTGACTTTAGATGGAGTAGTTTTTATGGAATCAATCACGTTTCTAGAAAAAATATGATGTAGTATCTTGTGTGTTGTCTAGTTGGACGTTCTAGACTCAAAAGTTCTAGTAAATATGCCTAAATTTTTAATAGACACTTACTAAAAAATCATTAGTAAAGTTAAATTAGACGACATTTATAAAAAATATCACAAACAACCCAAAATTTATTAGACAAAACAGACATGATATAGTATTTATTTTCTAGATACAAAATACAAGATAGATGTCATAACTTAAAACTAAATACATATTAGAAAAAACTAACCAAATTAGTAGAAATTACAGAAGCTAGACGATTCCCAAACAAATATAACCAAGCTACTATAAACTAAATGAAAATATATATTCAAACAAATGAAAACACCACCACACATGGGAAGGACTTGAGAAAGTTAATTTTGATAGAAAGAGAGAGATTCCCTGGCTCCCTGCCAATTCCAATTTTCATATGTATATATATTATGTATAAAAGTGTAATTAGTTCAACATTGAGACTAGGAATGACGATGGGTCGGGTACCCATCCATTAAGCATTTTTCAAACTCAAACTCGTCTAAAATGTTTAAATCCGATCCAAACCCATCACGGGTATTAATTTTATGACTCATACTCGACCCGAACTCATTGGATAATACTCGCAAATTACCCACTCAAATCCATTTAGATTTATGAAATACTTAAATATGAACTATCATGATATTTGATACATAATGATCAATTAATGAAAATTTTAATACTATGAAATAAACATGACAATAATAACAAGATAATTAACGTACATTACCTATAATTTGTGAGCATAAACAAATTCAAAATAACAAACAAGAAATTAAAAAAAAATGTAGATTTTACCGAAAACTTTTAGTCTGAAGGAAAAATTTTGGAAGAATTCAAATTGACCCAATAATAACTTGGATCTAATAGTAAGAGAAGAGTTATCTTCAATGTATTCTTTACAAAAAAAAAAAAGAGAGATGAATACATAAAGAAGATAAAAGAAATTAAGATTATTTAGAGTTTTGGATAAATTAATTATCATATGAGAAAAGATATAAGTTAAGAGATGAATTGAGGCTTGACGTTACATAATGAGGAGCATATGCAATATATACTACTCCCTCCGTCCATAAATTGTTGGTGCACATTCCCTTTTGGGATGTCCCACCATCTTGGTGCATTTCGTTTTTTGGACATTTTACCACACACAACTTTAAATATAATATATATTCTTATCACTACTTTTTCAACTCCCTTTAATTCACGTGTCGAAAAGAAGTGCACCAAGAATTGAGGGACGTAGGGAGTATTATGTATATAAAAAGTGAACATATATATAAAATTTATATTATATATAAACGGGTTTGGATAGCGGGTATGTACCCATAGCTAATTCCCCAAACCCGACCCAAACCCGTCACGGGTATTAGACTCCAAACCCATACCCGTCCCAAACCCATTCCGTAGTTACTCAAACCCGACCCAACAAAATTTGGTAAGTGCAGATACCCTTGAGAACCCGACCCGTTACCATCCTTAATTGAGACAATGGTTTATAAAGCAAGTAATTTGGAACATGAATAATAATTAAATATTGTAAAATACATATAATAATTGTACACACACACACTTCTTGAAATTGTACTACTATATGTGATAGTTGTATTTAATTTATTGAAGGTGCAATTTACTTTTATCTGACTGTCTACATATATATAATGCATGTTTTAAAAATTCCCGGCATTATATTATATGTGAAATAAAACTGAAAATTAGGGAATTTTTTTTATAAAAGATAAAAACATAGAAGGTCGTTATTAATTCCCAGTCCATCGGGCAATTACAGACAGCTAGTCTTAGAAAAATAAAAGGTCAAATTTGTTTGTTTTTCTTTTTCTTTTTTCTTTTTTAAGGGCCCCCAAAAAAGTCAAGTTGATATTGAAGAAAGTAAATATTGACAAAAATATTCGAGACGAAAACAAATTTGAAGAAACTCTCGTTTGTCTCTTACCATTTTGGCGTTTTAGTTGAAGTTGGTTTTTGTTGGCATTATTTCTACGGTCTTAAACATATTAATCATTATTTCATCAAGCTATGCCCATTACGACAACTTCATTTTATATAAAAAACAATGAACAAATGAACTCATCATTTAGTAACTAGAAAATGAAAAGAGGCTTTTTGATGAACAAATTAAAAATGAATCTTAGTTAACCATCTATAATTTGCGTGTTGTTGTACAGGAACGGAGTTTCTACAACGTTTAATTCGTACGTCGCTAATAGTTGTAGGCTTCCCGTTATAAATAAAAAGCATTAGTAATATAATGATTGGTGACTAAAGATAAAAATTTATTTTTTGTATGTATATGGTAGCCTAGTGATAGAGTGGTTAATGTCCGAGATCAAAGGTTCTCAGGTTTAAATCCACTATGACGCAATCTTTAAATTTCTTTATTAATTTATAAGAAATATATATTTTCATCATATAATTAGCTAAGAAACCATTGGATGAGAAAACACCTACAATTTTGTCGTGCCATATTTGACTTCACACTAGAGAGAAGGTGAATTTTTATTTTCAGTGTCATATTAATTAGCTAATATAAATAAAGGATGTCATATAGATTTAATGGTAAAATAAATTAAAATACTAGTTTCATTTCATGTTACATTAATTATAGCACTACTCTGCCATATTTACGTAACGTGATATATTACCAATGCCATGAGAAGAACGTCTAAAATGGAAATTATAAAAAACGGAAATAACCTTTTGATTTGCTATAAAAAAAGGCTTTCATTCTTATATTCGAGTTTCATATCACACGTTTTGCAAAGTTTGACTCATGCATGGCCTAATTAATGAATCGAAACTTTTTTTTGAAATCGAGAAGTTATTGGAATTCAACTCCAAATTGGTTATACTCTTACCATGAAAGACACAAACAAGATTTTGAAGGTTAACATCAAGGTTACAATTTCCAATACAAGATCAACGAAGTGTCAGATTAAATAAAAAAAAAAAAAAAAAAAAAAAAAAGAGAGAGAGATTCCTCGTTAGTTTGATTCAGTGAAATTTCAAATGTCATGTTATCTAGTGATATGGTTACTTTGACCCCTTTCTTGTCAAACGGAAAATAGACTTCATTCCTTTAGATTTTAGCTATGGTAGTCTCGTCTTGACACTTTATATATATATTGTGTTCTAATATAATAATTATACTTCAAATATTTGTTTTTGAATGTCAACTAATTTTATTCTCTAAATTTCTATATTATTATTATTATATTAGAATACAAATTTCTATATATTAGCGGATGTATTGCCGGAATAAAATTCCTAAATTTCAAATTTGAGGAAAACATCAACATCTTAACTTGAGTCTATTCTCACTGACGACAACAGTTGATGAAGATGATCGGCAGTAGCGGCTATGTTGCAGAAAAATTCCTAATTTATATCTGAAAAAAATAAATATCTACATCTTTTGAGATTGAGCCTAAGATAAGGGAACGATCCTTATCAATTGTTATAAGTATTATTTAGGAGGCTTAAGTTCAATTTTTAATAATGATTTGGAAGTGATATAAATATTGAAGAATGATTTGGAAATTTAATATGACAAAATGGTAAACCCACAAACACAACCCGGCTATGAATATCGGACCCAATCAGTTTGACTGGATCCAGTCGGGTATGGATATATATGGCCCAATCTTAATCGTTGTCTAATTTTTTATAGGAATAAATAAAAAATGAAAAGTGTGGAAAAGTCAAAAGGGTCTATTTTTCAGTCAATTAATGGTTTGGGCTTTCGACAGTTTGAACCATCATGACTTAGTCATGAATCACTCAATTAATTTCTTGCCACACCCAGTCATAGGACTTATTAGTAAAGTAGTGCATATTTTTAATTTTATTATTACATACACCCAAGTTTAATTAATTAGAAAAAAAATGCGCTTTATATTTGTATATTGGGTTTTTGAAAATACATTATATTATTTCCTTTGTCAAGCCTCAAACACTAACCAATCGATCGACCATTAAATCAACACATATACTAGTCATAAAAATTTAATACTTTACGTTGTGATGTCATTTATTAACAAATTTTTGAACATGATAAAAAAGTACATAGACATGCATATACTTAATGGAATAAAAGTTAAAAGTATATATATCATTTAAAGCACCCAACTTTACAATAGGCATCTTGAATACTATTCAACAATATAGCACACGAGATTAATTTATCTACTTACTAGTATTTGTTGTCATTTTTCTAACCCAAAGTAAAAATTTTGACTTTATCCACTTACTATAAGTTGGCTTTGTATACTTCACCTGGATTACATTAATTTATTAGATAATAATCAATGACTTTAATTCATTTGCACCTTTTTTGTCTTTCAGTATAATGTCAATACGTTCGTATTGTCATTCACGTATGGTTATTTCAATACTAGACTTGGTAGCAATATATTTTGTACATTTATTCATTTATTTTTGAAGGATGACAATTATCTATTCAAAGTCTTTAGTCAAACAAATATTATCATAATTAGATTTCTACTTAACTTTCTGACATTGTTAAAGGTGCCTAATTCGCTTTGTCAATTGTCATTTTGCAGGAAAAAAACAAAAATATTTTGTTTTGACACTAATGGCTTTTGTAACTACTCGATCTCTCTTAATTAATTACACACTAGATCATATTATTGCACCCCCATACACAATTGTAACACTAGATTAAATAATAAAGATTGTGCTAAAAGTGACATTATGAAGAGTGAAGACTTTTTGTACATTGTGAATATGAAGACTTTTAATTGCACATTGTGAAAGTTGCAGGAGCATGTAATCTTACTCACTTATGGTATCGATGAAATTAATATTTTAACGTGTGATTTTATATTAGGCTAGAGTTTCTTTTATGATAATAAAACTTTCAAATATGCAGTGTTACGACTTAATGAGATATTATTTGTCTCGAACATCAGTAACTCTACGTGCTAGTATCCTCTCACCTTTTTATTTTTTTGCTAAGAAATCATAATTGATTACATATTTTACCAAAATTATTTATCACACGCACATATATATAGAGTTTTCAACTAATTTTCTTTTCCATGCCACGTGGTTTACTGCTTCCTTTTTCAAATTTAGAGTATCTGACTTGTCTGACTACCTTGAAAAATCCTTAATTTGTTCTATTCGAAAGAATAAAAAACTTGACATAATTTAATACAAAAAGACCGGATGGAGTAATTAAGGAAAAAGAACGATCTAAGTTCTAACTAATATTAGTCAGGATTCAGAAAGTAATTTGTTCATTGAATATCTGAAAAAAGGTAAAGATGAAAATTGAACTATAATACTCTCTCCATCATCTTTATCTTGGTACATACGGACATACTTTTTTGGCACAAAAATTAAGAAATTAGTGTTTTTGTGTGTAAAATGGTATAACCACTTTTGTTGACCAATTTTTTAAGGCAAATTTACTTTCTTTTTTAGCAAGTGTCATTACTAAAATGATAACCCAATAAGACAAGTGTGCTAAAATAAAGATGAAGGAGGCCAATTCAAACACGGGCCGAACCTCGATTTATTTAAAAATTATTAGTTCTTTTTTTTCAAGAGATGTTGTTAAATAGAAAAAGCGTTGAATTGGCCGTTTGAATAAGTCTAAATATTTTCATTTTTACCTGAAATTGAAATGTATAAAAAGCCCAGTTTGCGGCCCATATAGCAAGTGAAAAGCCCACTGGGAAAGGGGCAAACATAACATATTCTCAATTTTAATTTCGTTTTTTACTCAGAATATTCGATGTCAAAAGATTGATGTCACTTGTGTTATAAAATGGGGAGCCAAAATAAAATAAGAAACGAAGAATCCTTTCGTGGAAAATACACTCATACTGAATTTAAAGTAGGTAATTTATTTTGGGTTTATATACCATGTTGGACCAATTACAACATGATTTTATAGTTGTTTCATGTCATTCATTATTTCTGTGTGGACACTTCAACTCCACATGCAGTCATGTGTAATATTAACCATATTGTAGATAGCGAAGAAGATGAGATTTACATATAAATACAAGAAATTTTGTGATAAATGATGTCGCCTTAAGTGTGTGTTCGTTAGAAATTGTTGGATTTTTTTTTTGAGCATGTTGTAATTGCAAAATTGTTTATTGTTATATCATGAAATGATTATTAAGCCATATATTATTATTATTATTATTATTACAAAAATGACTTATTTATTTTGTGATACTAGAATTTAGTCAATTTCCTATTTTCCTATCAACAAATTGAGTAGAAAAAAGAACACATGTGCTATATATAGACTTGTAAAACAGCCTATAAATACTCAAATCAGTCTATATATATTCCTGATCATAATTCAGAAAAAACTTATAAATACTCGTATTTTCCTTTGTGTAAAGTAAGTATGAAAGCGACGACACCTATGCTATTTTGCATGGTATAGTATTTAGAAATAAGTATAATTTGTCACAAACTTTTGCGTTTATTGTTAAAATATACTCAACTTATGATTACTTTTATAAAAACGTATCAACTTTAAAAAAATTAAAAGTTTCAATTATGCCGGGGGGTCAAGAATCCCGCGTCAGAAAAATTAATCACTTCGTTGGATATTCTGGTGTGGATTTATTAAGCATTAAATCAAGGACATTGTCACATTGATCATAATCATTTTCTATATATATCCTCTATAATTCACCTCTTGTTCTACATTTTTAACATATATATAATCACGTGATTATATTGCAATATATTATTGCGTAAAAATGAAAATTAAAGTACATAAAAACAGGACAAATATTTTGACATATACTCAAAGCATGTACGTGTACGGAATACATATACATCATGTTTCATTTCAAGAAAAGACGAGAAGAGATGTGAAAATTCGATGAAAATGATATTCTCTAATCATGAAAATGACAATTCATAGATAAGATAAGCGTGCTTATATTTGCAACTTGCAAGAACACACACGGTGCTCCCCGCTTTAATTTCTAGATAGTAGTATTAATTAGGGGCAACTTTTCAATTACCCATTTTATTATAATAGTGATATAGAGTAGCCACAATTTTTAAAAAAGTAACCATTGTTACGTACTATAACACTCTTCGGCATTGCGATTAACACTAATTTACGAATATGTATGACGGTACATTTTACACCAATTTATGACAATGGTCATAAAATACATTGTCTCGCAATTTCACAAAATTATGTAACCATCGTGAAATCATGATTTTTTTCACGCCCCTAGCCCGAGAGGACAACTTGGCCCCAAAGTTGGGATATATGTCCCCATTGGGTCCATCTTCTTAGTGCATAAAACTTATTTTTTGGCTGGATATTAAGCTATAAAACTGGTAGTACAAAATAATTTTGGATCGGCTCGGTCATTCGGCCCGGTGGGCTAGGCTAAATTGGTTTACTCGAGTACTTTGAGAGCTCTACCAGAGAGAGCGCGGGAGATGTTATATTTTGTATATTGTTATTATTAACTATATATATAATAGGCTAGATTGCATATTTGTCCTTAGTATTTAATTAGTGAGAATCTGAAAATAGTACCGTGCACCACTTATTTCCGAAACTAATTAATATGTTTGAGTATGTCATTGTACATGTAATTAAATAGTTAATTGAGTATAATAATGGAAGTAGTAGCACGATTATGTACGTAAATGGAATGTGTGGAAGTGGTGGTACCAATTTAAGGAAAGTGGAAGAAACCCACCACCGTTGGCATCATTTGCTTTCACTTGTGAAAAATATGGTACTTTGCCGTTGATGCAAAGGCACCCCTTCCTTTGTATTGGTGCATATCGAACCTTGTACGATTTATGTTGTTGTCACTATTTATGATATAATGTCACATTTCAAATAAACTTTGTATTATATAAAAATAATGTGACGGTGCTGGACTATTATAACTCATGCAACAAAAGAAAATGCTAGTTGGCCAATTCTCTCTCTCTCTCTCTCTCTCGATCATGAATTGTCTATTCTAATTAACAAGCTCCAAAATTTGATATATCATGGAGATTTTTAATCATGCGTCATTGTACAAGTTGGGGTACATGTTTCCTTTCTCGAGTTGGCTATTTTTTAAGAGGTCTAATAATTCGAAGACATGAGAGAGAGAAAGAGAGAGGGAGAGAGGGAGAGAGTAATGTTACAGTATATAGAGACCAAACATGTAACACCAAAGTGTGACCATGTAGCTTTTATTCTATACATTACATGACAATATATATATATATATATATATATATACATAGGGGAGGGATAAAATACATCCCCTGTTTAAAATAGGAACTAAGAACCAATCTCATCCATTATTTTTGAAGATTGGGTGGTCCAGATTTGATGAGATTTTATTTTCAAAATACATTTATTACTAAATTTGCAAATGTGTA
>JAYJMF010358171.1:0-10332 GCA_036873715.1 Salvia sclarea | reverse complement strand
GAAGGATAATATTTTCACTCCTTGCAAGTGGGATAATATTATCCTTCCATTGGAGTGAAAAGGAGGAGGAAGAAAGATTAAAACTCCTTTTTTTTTATATAATGAGATGGAAAAGAAATAAAAATTTAAAGGGCAAATGTTATCTTTTCCCTAATTTTTCCATGATAAATTTTCTATCAAAGAGAACGGAGCCTGCATTAATTAGTTAAATTATGCAAGATTTCGAACACTTGCAATACTATGAAGTTCATAGGTCTCTTAATGATGAACCCGAACCGACGTAAAATTTTATAAATGATGTCAGTGTAGGTAAAGTAATGACGCTAAAGTATATTTGTATTGCATTTGTATTTTACCTATGAGTAATGCATATTTTTAATTATAGTTAAGTATATATAGCACGAAAGTAAAACACATGCATGAATAAAACAAAGGGTTTTGTTTTAATGAGTTTCGTTCTATACAACAATTTAAATGTTTTGATTTAACTATTTTAGGTACGTCAGATCACTATTTATAATTAGAAGATGTTAACCATAAAAAATAAAATTTAAAAAATGATTACAAATATAAAACAAATGCATCTCGTGACATGGTTTGGATGAAGTCAAACATAACCCCTAGCAAATAATTGTTCAGTAATAAAAATAAAAAAGAAAGAAAAGAGGGTATGATATGATGCATGCTGCAGTGAGAGTGTGGGAAAACTTAATTCACACCACAAATAATTGGTTAATTTCCTTTATTGAGTTTGGTCAACATAAGACAATTAGGGAGACAGAATGATCACAATAGTGATTGATTGAGCATATGCAAAGCAAACCCTAATCACATATTTTCACCCTTTTCTATTTATTTCTACCTACTTACTTCCTCCATAGACATCATTTTACACATACCAATGAAAAGTTAAATTTTACTCCCTCCGTCCCATTAGTATTGGCACCTTACTTTTGGGCACGAAAATTAAGGAACTGGTGTTTTTGTGTGTAAAATGGTGGGCTCCACTAAGTTGACTAGTTTTTTAAAGGTAAAATTTATACCTTTTTTAGTATGTGCATTACTAATGTGACAAACTAAAAAAGAAATGGTGCCAATACTAATGGGACGGAGGGAGTACTTCTTTTACCCCTAAGAACATCCTTTATGGGCTAAGATAATTGGAAAGAAATGGGAAGTTACCATAGTGGAGAAAGAAAGGAGACAAGGAAAAAAAAGAGAGAGAGGAGAGAGGAGAAACTATTCCTTATTGTTAAATTTAAAAATGGACCCTACATATAAAAATCATTAATATTGGGAAAATATGTACAAATAGTGATATTTATGATAGTGGTGAGGTCCATGAATAGCTAATGTTGGGAAATATGATAGTGGAGAAAGATTAAGTTGGAGAAACTGCTTATGTGCATGACACACCAGAATTTGTCAAAATTCCTCTATGCATAAAGGATGCTCTAATCATTGCATTGAAAATAAAAGTAAAAGAATTTATAATGATTATGGAGGTAATATTTGAAATTACACACTATTTGCATTGATTTTCGAAATATGACACTTATTTACATACAAGAAAAAAAGGTAAAGTAAGACACTAATAAAAATATGGAGGGAGTATTACAGTGGTTTCCAGTAATTAATGAGTATATAACGAACATTGATCATGATATATATTCTTTAATTTCTAGTCTCATTATCTATAAACCATAATCGTTTATTGATTCTAATTGATCGTCTTATTAGGTGCTGGATCTTTGTTAAGCAAGTATTAATTAATGTTAGCATAATTTAATCAATTAACACTTCTGCTCTAGTATGTATGTTAAGCAATTGAGATTTTCTAAGTAGTGTCAATTTTGTAAATTTGGAGATAGTTGAGAATGTGTACACGCCTAAAACCCTTTTGGCTTTTCTTATTTGGTTGTTTCTTTTTTCACGTGTTAAACATAATATTATCTTCCACCTAAATATACATTTACTGAGCCACGTCTCATTACTTATGCCCCACGTCATTATGCGTGACATCATGATAATCATACTAAAATAAAATACATACTTTAACTTAGGAGACTATAATAAAAAAAATGCATGAATAATTTAATGTATGTGTGTATGTCTACGTATATAATTGTGTGATGATTTTGGATATTGCATAGACTTGTACATGGACTGTATATCGACTTTAATTATACATAATTATTCACTGGATCAAGAGAAGTAGGTTGTCAAATTCGTTTTGATGTATTAGAAATCAAGTAAATTTTTTTCAACCAAGCTATATACATCATTGTTACATTGAGAGAGATCTATAAATCAACAGCATATGTTCGATCTAAATTATTTGGAGAGGAGGAATGTGAAAGATATATGCATGCTTGTTATAATAATTTTGAGGGAAGATTAATTATGATTACCGTCTCTCTGAAACAATTACATTTAGTCAACAACTGACATCATCATCATCATCATCATTATTATTATTATTATTATTATTATTATTATTATTATTATTTAAATATTAATATTGATTCTAATACTTCAAAATTTGTCATTGGAACCATTAATCTGGTACATAGTATTAGAATCAATTCTTGATTCGTTCATTTTATCCATTACTTCAAGTAAGACAGAAAGAGAACAAATAAAGCATGGGTTGTTATGTAATTTTTTTGAATTAATGATGGTAATAATATCTATTAAGTTATTGTACTCAAAATAAACGTCTAAAAAAAAATGGTAACGTTAATCCGACCTAGCACGTTCCTCCTTTATTATATTAACATGCATGTTATTATAATTTTTAGTTCGAACTATAGTTATTTTTCCACTTTGACCATTACACACACACACACATTATATATACATACCATTTCGGTCCGTCGATCGAAATTAATGCTTAACATTTCAAACTTGACATTTAAGAAAACCTTTTTATGTATTTCACCTCGCACAAAAAATTAATTACTTTATCCCTTGTAATTTGGTTATTAGAGCTGAATTATGTGTTACTAAATTAGTTGACATTTAACTAAATCTTGGATATTTTAACTAACTGCGAAGAACATAAAAGCAGATCTAGAAAAAAAGATTAAAACAACACGTAGTGCAATTAATATTCTTACATAGTTTAACCAACTGCGAAGAACATAAAACACAACAGACAGAGCATAGTTTATGCATTATGTTTGGACTGAAACGAGAGCAAGCAGACTCAATAGCTAGTCCTTTTTTATGATACAATAGTGCAAACTGCGAAGAACATAAAAAACAACAGATAAAGCATAGTTTATGCATATACTTATTTTTGGACTGAAACGAGAGCGAGCAAACTCAATCACTAGTCCTTATTTATGATACAATAGTGCAAACTGCGAAGAACATAAAAAATAGACATAGCATAGTTTATGCATTCTTATTTTTGGACTGAAACGAGAGCGAGCAGACTCAATCTCTAGTCCTTATTTATTATACAATAGTGCAAATAATAGTGCAAACTATGAAGAACATAAGTTTATGCATATTCTTAATTATTTTTGGACTGAAACGAGAGCCAGCTGACTCAATCTCTAGTCCTTTTTTATGATACAATAGTGCAAACTGCGAAGAACATAAAAAACAACAGACATGGCATAGTTTATGCATATTCTTATTTTTGGACTGAAACGAGAGCGAGCAGACTCAATCTCTAGTCCATTTTTATGATACAATAGTGCAAACTGCGAAGAACATAAAACACAACAGACAGAGCATAGTTTATGCATATTCTTATTTTTGGACTGAAACGAGAGCGAGCAGACTCAATCGCTAGTCCTTATTTTATGATACAACAGTGCAAACCGCAGAGAAACGGCCTTACATGACACATTTCTGAAACCCTGCGTCAGGATTCATGTTGGAGAAGAAATACCACGAAACAATGTCGTGGTTGGCGACGTATTGTTGCTCGGTGGCAGCGGAGAGGCCGACTTGAACCTTGCCACTGAGCAAGTTTTTCAAGTCGTGATGATAGCTGACCTCGAACTTGTTGGAGCCAACGGTGACGATGGCTTGGATCTTCTTTGTGGAGGCGAGGTAGCTGATCTTAGCAGTCACCAGCTGCCCGATGATGGCGTTGCCGACGGCCGTTTTGTTGACGGGCGTAGCGTCCCCGATGTTAATGCCGACATGGGGGCTCGACGCCTCCCCGTTGATGTAGGTGGCGAACTCGACGGCGAAGATGTTTTTGGGGCCGTCGGGGACGAATATTCCGAGGTTGGCGCCGTTGGAGTTGACCGGGATGGTGGAGCCGACGGGGGCGATGAAGAAGGCGATGCCGGCTGCGGGAAGGCCGTTGGGGCCGAGAGTGATCATGAACTGGACGGTGGTTTGGAAGTCGACCTGGCCGCCGGAGTTCCAGAATTCGATCTCCTTGGAGTAGAGGGTACGGCCGATCTGGTTGGGCTGGGCGTCGGTGAGGCGGAGGAAGTTGTTTTGGGCGAAATGAGCGTTGCCTTGGTAGGTTAGGTCGGTCGGCTTGTCCCCGAAGAAGATGTAGTTGAAGGTGGTCGTTTGGGACCGGGCCGTCGTGGCCAGGAGGAAGAGGATCGGGATTAGGGTTTGCACAATCTTCGCCATGGTTGATGATGCTAGTTATGGTGGTGGTGGTGGTGGTGGTATCTAGCTACCTCCTATTTATACTAGTTTGGTGCATGCATCTCTCTTGCATGCCTACTCAGAGTCAGTCGGATCGGATCCAGTGTCCCATCAATATAACTGATACTCTCTTTCACGAAGGTTCAGACATTTTTTTTTCGGCATGAGATTCAGGGGGTGTTTGGCTAAGCTTATCTTAAAGAGCTTATGAGTTGTCCGAGTGTTTGGATAATGAGCTTATAAGTTAGAAAAAGAAAAGAAATTGTGAATTTAGAGGTAAAAATTTTTGAAGAAAAATGAAATTGAATAGAGATATATGATGAAAATATTAAACAATAATAAGGTTGTTTTGATAATTGGTTGTTCCTTATAAGCTTATGAAAAGATAAGTTGGGGTTGAGCATTTTATTTTTTGGGGAGGTTATAAGCTGTTGAAGAGCTTATTTTGCCAAAGACTTTGCAACAACTTATAATCTCCTAAACAACTTATAAGTTCAGCCAAACACCCTCTTAAGGAGAACTAAAAGTAATGGAAACATGCAAAAGCCCTGGCTGCTCTTAGCCAGGGCCGGACCTATTCACGGACACTCTCGTGCGTGAGAGCCGCATTCGTCACTTCCTCAGGGGCGGAGCTAGGATTATAGCTCGGAGTGAGCTAAAATTTTAAAAAACGAAATATAGCATTGGGGTTGGCAAATCCATCCTACATCAGAAGATAGAAGAAGGAATAACTTCTATATAATAAAATCCCCCACTAATTAGTATGAGGCTTTTTGGGAAGGAGCCCAGGAACAAATCCAAATCGAACAATATCATACTATTATTACGGAATGGTGGCGGTAGCAGTCCTTAACAGTGGTATCAGAGCCGATGGTTCGGTTGGGCCCAATATATGGGCGGGTAGAGACCGTTTTCCTGATGATGGAGGAACCCCCTGTATGAACTCCACGATTGAATCTGCGGTGGTGCCTTGTGTCGAAAGTCTACCTGATGGTGTTGTCAGGTGGCGAGTCCCGTTGGTGGGTGATAACGGCGGTGCAAGATGTACGGATTATCCCACATCGAAAGATAGAAGTAGGAATAACTTTTATATAATAAAGTCACCACTAATTAGTATGAGACTTTTTGGATGGGATAGCAGTCCTTAACATATAGCGGTGCTAATACAAAAAATAAATGTTAATAAATTAAATTATAGCATAAAAAAAATTATTTAGATTCCAATCTTGATCGTCCCTTTTTTTTGTTTTTCGAATGAGCCCAAAAAAAAATTCTCGAAGAACTCTCAAATTTCAGATCTAGATTTAGCCATTTTTAATATTTAAATCCGGTACAGATCCGACTGTAGGCCATATATATATTATACTCATTATGTCTAGTTATAAAGGTTGATTGGAATATACCTGTAAAACTGTCATTGGAATATAGAAAGCTCTTGTCTTTTTGTTTATTTATTTAGTATTTCTTTCTATTTTGAGCATATGCAAAATCACATTCTGGCTCCATAAATCCAGTCCGCTCATATCCAAATCAAACACGTGTCCATCACTTACTTATTACTAATATAGATTATAAATCTATAGATAGATTTGATGTTTATTTAGTGTTGTCTGCCATCATTTCATGCCATAGATAGTAATGACTCAACCATATGAATTATTTACAAATATAAAGGGACCAAAATGCCCTTGCCTTTCAACATTTTGGGACGATGATTTTCATGGAATCGACTGATTTTGAATGTTAATTATTAAGGTCATATACAGGTGAAACTTCTAGGCACAAATGAGAGTATAAAACAAAAATTTATTACTCTCTACCTCCCACTTTTTCATTCCGGATTGTCCCATTAGTGACACAAATTCAAAAAGAAAATAAAATTGTCTTAGAAAATTAGTCAACAAAAGTGGTGCACAAAAAATACAACTTTTGTATCTCCACCCAAAAGTATAATGTCATGTTTAGTGGGGTGGAGGGAGAGCCATACAATAATTTTAAAAAAAAAGAGTATATAAACATAATTTGCATAATTTAACTGTGAAGAACATAAAAGCAAGAGACCTAATGAACTTCTTATGCTATAATGCTAGTTGAGTCAAATTTCGTTACATATGTAAAATTGTTTATAATTTAGTATCACATATCTAATTCTAGTTTAAGATGAAATGTTTTTCTAAATAAATACACTTTTTCTATAGTAATAAAATTCCGTGAACTTCTTCGATGATTAAATTGAAATTAATACATCATTCAAATGCTATTAAAATATATAGATCATAAGAATCGGACAAACTATAATCATCCCTCAAGTAAAAAATTAAAATATAGATTAATCATTTGAAACTATGTTAAATTATAACGTACAAGTGCTCACCTAGAAAGGCCATGGAAGTACTATTATAATAATAATAATAATAATAATAATAATAATAATAATAATAATAATAATTGTTGTCATTAAAAATGATAAATAATACTCCCTCCGAACCATTAGAGATGACCCCTACCTTATGGGCACGGAGATTAAGGAAATGTTGTAGTAAGGCATATAGTGTGCAGGGCTTACCAACTTTTTTGAGTTTTATGTGTAAAATTTTTGTCTTTTTTGGAAAGGGCCTTCTCTAATGGATCAAACTAAAATAATAAAAGGGTCATCTCTAATGGTTCGAAGGGAGTATGCATTAATTAAATTTTAAAATAAAATAATAAAAAATGTTGCCTCGGAATCTCTGATGGTGATCGGACAAATCCACACCCTTTATATTTTACAAAATTCTCTTTCGAATCTCTCTCCCACAATCACACACCATATTAGCTCCGTGTATATTTTCTAAATTTTTATTAGCCTAACTTTGTATTATTTAATTATTTTCTAATTATTTAATCATCTACTTCCTCCTATATTTCTACAATTAATTAAATATAACGACTTTCATTATTTTCTATTTATTTAATCATCTACTTCCTCCTATATTTCTACAATTAATTAAATATAACGACAGGATTTACAAATAGACAGATGTCCCTACAAACCAATACGTGTCTTTTAATGTTCGATAAAAGTCCTCACATAAATCTTGCATAGTTTACCTGCGTATAAAATAAAAATCTTTTCCCTTCTCTATCTTTCCAGGTTCACTTTCTAATTCATATCCCCCATCCATACTATTCTGGTGCTTTTAGTTACATAAAAATCGCAAACAAATATAGAGATTTGCTGGGTTCATAATAAAGTCCTCATAGAAGAAATCTTGCATAGCTTATCAGCTTATTGCAACTATTCTTTTGTCAAATGGTTGATGACTTGATTGAGCCGTTTACAGGAGGGAAGGGATTACGACAAGGTGATCTTGTTTCTCCCTTTTTATTTGTTCTCTGTATGGAGTATCTGGGTAGATTATTGAAGACTCTCCCTGCAAATAAAGACTTCAGATACTACCCTGGATGCAAACAACTAGATATAACTCATCTTGTTTTTGCGGATGACTTGCTCTTCTTTTCTAAAGGTACTGCTAAGTCTGTTGCTGCTTTATTAAAAAAGTTTGATCTCTTTAGTCGGACTTCTGGATTTGTTGCTAATCGAAGGAAAAGTGAAATTACCTTTTAGTTATCTTGGGATTCCCCTTAATGCTATAAGATTGTCTATCCTACATATATCAACCCCTTCTCGAGAAGATGACTTCTAAAGTGAGAGTTATGGTGGAAGATTACGACTGGTATAAAGCTGTGGAAGGCATCTGCAGAAAGTTTCTCGTCTTTCTCTTCCTAAATAGTACCTGCATAATTTAACTGCGAAGAACATAAAAACAACACGAAGAGCATTTTTTGACTCAAACGAGAGCAAGCTTGATCGCAAGTCCTTATTTAGGATACAATGCAAACTGCAGACACTTTATATCACACACATTACTTAATCACGTTGCCTAGATACTTCCTGCTCATGGCTCCGGCGCCGTTATAGACCATGGTGGCCGTTACAGCGGAGAGCCCGACACGAAGCAAGAGACAGAAGAAACATCATAGTTCTAACATAGAGCTTATTCTTATTTTTGGACTCGAGCTCTCGATCACGCAAACTTAAATCACACAACTTGCTGAATCTTGGGCCATCCGAGCTCCTTCCTGCTGCTGGCGGAGCCGGCCGTGGTGGACGAGAAATACCACGACACGATGTCGTGGACGGCGACGTTGCCGCCGGTGGAAGCCGAGAGCCCGACTTGAACCTCCTCGGTGAGAAAGTCCCTCAAGTTGAACTCATATTTGGTCTCCAACGGCTCCGAGCCGGGCACGGAGACGTGGACGGTGATCGTATGCGTCTTCCCCTCGTAGTTGATGCGAGCCGACACCTGCTTCCCGATGATCGCGTCGCCGGCTTTGAGGATCTGCTTGGATTCCCTGGATCCGATGTCGATGCCGACGTGGCGGAAGTCGGGGTCCCACGCCTCGTTGACGTAGGTGTCGAACTCGACGGCGAAGAGGTTGGGGCTGGTGCCGTCGCGGCCGAAGATGCCGAGGTTGCCGCCGTTGGAGTTGCTGGGGTCGGGGATGGTGGAGCCCTTGGGGGCGATGAAGAAGGCGATGCCGTCGGCGGGGTGGCTGCTGGTTGGGGTGATTATGAAGGTGATGGTGGTCTCGAAGTCGACCTCCTGGTTGTTTTCCCAGAAGGCGATGGGGGTCGAGTAGAGGGCGCGGCCGGCGGAGGAGGATACGGCGTCGGTGAGGCGGAGGTAGGTGGACTCCGACGGGGGCGGGAAGTGGGCGGTGCCTTGGTAGGTTAGCTCGCTCGGCTGGTCGCCGTAGAAGTCGAAGGCGAAGGAGGTCGGCTGGGAAAGGGCGGTGGGGGCGGCGGCGGCGGCGAGGACGAGGAAGAGGATTGAAATTAGGGTTTTCATGGTGAAGATTGAAGAGAAGATTAATTGGTTGTTGTTTTGGTTTGAGTTGTGTTGTGTTGAGTTGAGTGTGCTAGCTAGCTCCTATTTATACTAGTTAATTAAGGCCGGACAACAATGTAATGTATGATATACTAAATTAAAATCTACTAAGGTGCATGTATATTTAGGTGGAAGGTAATATTACGTGTAACACGTGAAAAAAGAAATACTCCCTCCGTCCGTGAATTTCCTTTACACTTTGACCCGACACGGGTTTTAATAAGGTGCATTGATTTTGAGTAAATATATAGAGTGAATGGAGTTTGGGTCCCACTTATATGTGTATTTTAAAATTAAAGGTGGGAAGATAAGGTAATGATATTGATGTGTGAGGTTAAAGGTGGGCCATCAATGGTGTTTTTGTAAATAATATTAGTATAGTTAAAGTAATAATGTTGATGGGTGATGTTAAAGTTATTTAGAAAAAGTTTCTTTATTTGACAAAATTGAAGTGTAAAGAAAGGTTGTGGACGGAGCAAAATGACAAGATGTAAAGAAAGATCGTGGACCGAGGGAATAACAAAATAAGAAAAGCCAACAGGGTTTTCGGCATACTCACATTCAATGCAATATTATATACATAGACAGATAGACTGACAATATTAAATTATTATACATCGGTGTATATATACATCACACTATTTAAATCCAAGATGCATTCCTTTATTATCCCATCACCCTTGATTACAAAAGTGATATATATATATATATATATATATAGGGGTGGGCTAAAATAAAACCCTCCTTAAAATAAGAACTACGAACCAATTGC
>JAYJMF010358150.1:0-10333 GCA_036873715.1 Salvia sclarea | reverse complement strand
GATAGTCAGTAAGATTCATAACTCTCCTTTGTTTTAAAACCAGAAACTGAACCTTCTCTGGACTTCAGTTTGGTGACTAGTTCTCATACTGAAGTCACTCTGACTGAACTAACTTCAGTCCCAGTTTCTCAGTCTCGTTTTAAAACTGAACTCTGAGTCTTGTGTTTGTATTTCCAAAAAAGAACCCACTGGTGTATTCCCCCCCCCCATACACCAGTTCAGTCACCCTCCGGGACCCAACAATGCGCGACGCTTTTGTTTCGACTCGTTCTTCCTCGTCTGGACTCCAAATCACGTACGGTTTTCGCCTACGGGCCCTATACAACTAAAAAATTTAATGTTTCCCTATGGAAGATATTTAATAGTAATATTTTTTATAAACCTTCCCGTTTCTCTATCAAATATATGTAATACTAATATTTTTTATAAACCTTCCCGTTTCTCTATTGAAATGTATTGAAAAGGTAGTCCGCTCGTATTAGTACTACATATCTTCGATAGAGAAATGGGAAGGTTTGTAAATAATATACTATTATATATCTTTCATAGGGAAACATTAAGTTTTTTTAATTGCATAGTGCCCGTATTTCCAAAATAAACCAAAGAATTAAACAAGACCAACAGATTTAAGGATCAGAGTTAAGAAAAATTGTAAAACTCTAATGGATCCTTTGAAGAATTTGGAATGCATAGACTTGAAGTACACCGTGATAGGAGTTCGTAGGCGAAACCGTGCGTGATTTGGAGTTCGGACGAGGAAGAACGAATCGAAACAAAAGCGTTGCGCACTGTATTTCATAAAATCCGCTTGTGGTGGATAACTGAGAAATACGGGCGGATTACTCAAAAATACGGGCGAATTTTAAGAAATACGGACGGATTTTAAGAAATACGGACGGATTTTATGAAATACAGTGCGCGACGTTTTTGTTTCGTCTCGTTCTCTCTCGTCCGGACTCCAAATCATGCACGGTTTTCGCCTACGGACTCCTATGGCGATGTAATTTAAGTCTAAGCATTCCAAACTCCTCAAAAGATCCATCATATTTTTGCAATGTTTTTCACCTTTGATCCTTAAGTTCGTTGATCTTATTTCATTCGTCTCTTGGGGTCTTACTTCTGCATAGACTTGACTTACATTGCGATAGGAGTCCGTAGGCGAAAACCGTGCATATTTTGGAATCCGGAAGAGGGAGAACGAGCCAAAATAAAAACGTCGCGCATTGTATTTCATAAAATCCACCAGTATTAATATCCGCCCGTATTTTTGAGTAATACGCCCGTATTTCTCCGTTATCCGCCCGGGCTGGTTACTAAAAGATACGGGCGGATTTTAAGGTCGGATTTTATGAAATACAATGCGCGATGTTTTTGTTTCGGCTTGTTCTCCCTCGTTCGGACTCCAAATTATGCACGGTTTTTGCCTACGGACTCGGGACTCCTATCATGATATACTTCAAGTCTATGCAGTCCAAGTCCATTGGTACTTCATGTTTTCGCCTACAGACTCCTATCACGATGTATCTCAACTTTGATCCTTAAGTCCGTTGGTCTTGTTTCCTTGGTCTCTTTGAGTCTTCCCTTCTATATTTGGGCCTGCCTTCTACGTAGGCTTGAAGTACATCGCGATAGGAGTCCGTAGGTGAAAACCGTGCGTGATTTGGAGTCCGAACGAGGAAGAACAAGTCAAAATAAAAGTGTCGCGCATTTTATTTCATAAAATCCACCCGTATTTCTTAGTTATCCACCCGTAAATGAGAAAATCCGTTGTTATTTATCCACGTCAGACGACATTTCAAATTTTAAAATATTTCGGTTGAAATGATTATCCGCCCGTAAATTGTGGTTTATTCGCCCGTAAATTGTATTTTTTGATGAACGAATATATCTGGGTCTCCAGCGTAAATTGTACGTTTTTATGGGCGGATTTGACAGTCGCTTTTAAAAATAATTTTTAAATATTTTAAAAATATTTCAGATTTTTAATAAATTAATTTTGAAAAGTTTAATATCATAAAAATAAAAGAAATATCAATATTTTCTCTTATTTATAATCATTTAAGTTATAATTGTACTAATTTATCAATCATTTCTTGCACTTTCTTACACAATTGTACTTGTGTAAGAAAAGTGTAAGACTTTTTGATAAAAACAATGAAAATCCATCAACATCCAAAGATAGAAATGTCCCTTCAGTTATGTGGTGCATGTTTCTTATAATTTTGGACAAAAATAATTTTTCCTTATCAATTAGGTCAAAAATTCATAGACTTATTACTAGTGTATATGATACACGGTCATGGTTTGGAAAATGCTTACAACTTTTTGTTTTTTTGTTTTATCTATTATATTTGTCAGATAAAATTATTACTACTGTATTATTCTTTTGTCGGCTGACATGGGCCTGGATGTTGATGGTTGGGATTTGGAAAAGCCCAATATTAACTGAGAGCATCCACAACAGGTGAGTGCAATGGGGATGCACTCCAAAAATTGTGCGGTGGGGGGAGGAAGTGGAGAGAGAAGATGTGGTATCACCTCCCAGGTTGTATTAATATGTGTACACACTTTTAGTTTTTGAATATTATTTCTTTGTAGTGTTTTTGGTTTTTCTTTCTTTTGGTTCATTCTATTTTTTTTTTTTGATTTCGATCCATTCTTTGTTTTCTTTCTTTTTTTTCCTTTTGTGTTTTATTTTGTTAAAAAATGGTATTAGTTTAATTAATTCATATTCTAATTAAAAAATAATTTTATATTAAAAAAGTACTATATGCTAGTGAATTAAAAAATTATCTCAAGAGATGTGCCCAATTACGTGATAAAAAAAACTCATCATCAACTTCGAGCAAATTTAGTTGAGCACATTTGGGCACGTTGCGATGATGATGCATTTAAGAATTAAGTTTATATTGTGTATTGTATTAGAATTTTTTATATTTAAATTGTCTTTGTGCATTGTATGATATATCTTTCTCAAAGTATCAATGTTACATGTTAATTTTAAACAAATAGTATTTAAAAATAATTAATTTATTTTACATTAAATAAAAATAAAGACTATCAAATTTATTTTAGTTAATTAAAAATATTAGATGTAAAATTTAAATAAAAATAAAATACTGAATAAGTTGAAAATAGATGGAAAGTGGGATCCATCATGATGTTAGCAAAAATTGAGTTTGAGGAGGTATTGTTGGAGACGAAAATAAAAGTGGGGCATATAATGATGTGTCTGTAATGATGTCAGCAAAAATCTAAAAATGAGAAGATATTGTTGGAGATGACATAAATTAGCTAGCTATTTACAAAGTTGGAATAATTAATATTATTTCCTCTTTTCTGGTTTTCTTTCTTTTCACCCTATCTTTTCTTCAAATGTCGAATTGAGGCGATTAACTTTTTCGGAAATAGTGTAAAAGTGAAAAGAAAATCTTGATTGTACATGTCACAGTTAAGTGGTATCTAGATATGGTTTTGGTGTTAAGTCGTCTGATGGTCTCTTTAAAAGTCAATATAAAACACCTCAAAAAACAAAATCGATATAAAATTGGATTAATTGTTTTCTAAGTTGTCAAGTATAAAACACATTTTAAAATCGAGGGTTCTAATAAGTAATTGTGTGCTTATGTTTCACTTCTCCGACCTTTCAAAACTGCAAGTTGTCACTAGTGTAGTAGTGTAATAGTGTTACATAACCCCATCATCCCCTACTAATTGTGTTATATCTTATAACAATTTTGTATCATGTGTAAGTCCTTCTATTTTTAGTACCATATATATAGTTAAGATGCAATATTTTTTTAGGAGAAGATGCAACATTTCTAAAACTATGAAATGGCGTGACAAGATTTTGCAACATATATATGATTGGATTCATACTTCCCTTAACATTAGAGAGCACTGATAACCTCCCAAGAAAGCATTTTGCTTTAGGGACACAAACTCCAAACCTAACCCCCACCCCCACCCCTACAATAAAATTACAAAAGAAATTCAAAAAAGAAAAGAAAAACACCCGATAAATGAAAGCTTCCATGCAAATTGATCATCACCTAAACTGCCCTCACAGCATTAAACCTTGGCTCCTTAGGTAGAAACTTCTGCTCAACATAAACTGACATATAATCCCCAAACAGAAACTTAGGGTACTTAGCCCCTTCCTTGGCCGCGGCCGCCACCAGCTCGGGGGCGGGCTGGATGGTGGCCTTGTAGGAGGGGTTGTAAAACGAGGCAACGGACCTCCTGTTGCCATCGGGCCGGGCCAGGACCCGGTGCCAGACACTCTTATACCTCCCATTGCTGAGCACCTCAATCTGGTCACCAGTGTTGACCACAATGGCATTCTTGATAGGCTGCACATCCACCCACACCCCATCTTTCAAGATTTGGAGGCCATCCACCTCATCATCTTGGAAGAGGAGGATCACCCCCCCGGCATCCGTGTGGGCCCGGAGCCCGTTCACCCGCTCAGGGTGGGGGCAGGGGGGGTAGTGGCTCACCTTCGTGCCGAAGAAGGCGGCGTCAGTGGTGTCTTCCCCACCATTAAAAGCCCTGTTTATGTGCCCCTTTTGTAACCCTAGATTCTCATCCATCACCTCCATCACTTTGATTGCCAGCTTCTTTAGCTCAACTCTGTATTCCTTCATGGTCTCCCTGTTTATGGAGGTTAGGACATTGGTTAGTTTGTATCATGCATGCACATGTTTTGTTGTCAGTTTTTTTGTTTTCCTACATTGGTAATAGGAGGCAGTGTTTAGTAGTTTATAGAATTTTATTCCAGTTGTCTTTTGTCCCAACATGCATCGGTGCAATGGACTGACTCATCACACTCTAAATTCATTATTAGTGGGAAATTCTACCATACATGTACATTACTACCTACACCAATCCATTGGTTCCGCAAAACCTGGTCATTTTGGACCCACCATTTCGCATGATGGGTCCAACTGCCACGTGTTGCAGAATCAACTAATTGGTATAATATTCTAAATCGGGATCGGAAAAATTTATACACAACGTGGCAGTTGAATCGACCCATTTTCCAGTACATGTACATTGTGGGTCCATCTGCCACGTGTCGCCAAAGCTAATTGGCAGAAACAATGCATGTACATATGTGATCGAACCCACTTACTATCATCAATGCATGTAATGTCTGAATTGATGAGAAAAAAATAATAGTAAAATGAAAACCAGCCGATCGAAAAGCGGGATCTTACTTGAATCCCGGGGTCCTTGTAGGCCAATCATCAGAATTCTCATCAGATAGGAGGAAGACCTCCTCCCAATCCACATTCTCAACTCTCCCATCACTCTTCTTCTCCAACAACTCATTCAAGAGTTGAACCGGTTTCGAGTTCTTGAAACCGGGCTCTCGTTCCATCCGGTAGCACTCTGTAGCCACCTTCTTCACCTGGTCCAGAAGCTCCTCGGAGATTCCATGGTTGATCAACTACCAGGAAAAAAAAGAAAAAAAAAGGATAAATCATTACATCATATTACAAAAACATCAAACATGAAAAGTATATTTATGTTTGCTTTGTTTTAACTAAGTACCTGAAAGAATCCCCACTCCTCACAGCAAGTGGCAATCTGAGCCAGAATCTTGGCCCTCTCTTCTCCGTTGAGCTTCGAGAAATCGATCACCGGAATCGCCATCGGAGTTGTGATTGATTTCAAGAACTCTCTCTCTGTCTCACTTATTGCCACTCAAACCAATGTGTGTGCTTAAAGAAGTAAGCCTTGGGGCCTATTTATATACAAGCAATATCTTCTTAGCCCCCAACTTGGATGTCAACTTCACACACACACACACGTAACTAGTGTGTGTGAAAATATATATATATAGATTAAATGATTAGCAGCCGTTGAAGGAAGGGAATGGACGGTGACAGAATGTCAAAGAAAGCTCACAATTAGGTCAAGGAGTTTTGATGATCCGACATTTGTTAATTTTGCTGTCCCAAAACAGAAACTAATCGGGTAAAATTAATCATCATTAAATTACATTAAATGTTGTTTAACTAACCTACGCTTCTAACATAAGCCGAGCCACGACTACGCCACATGGCGGGAGGGATTAGCTAGATTACCTTTAATAATTAGTTCTATTATTGGCTAATTAATCTCGAGCGAGTAATTGTGTATGTGTTGCTTGTTTTCCTGTTGCAACTTACAACTGTCATGTTTTATAACTGTCGACTTGAATAAATATCTCAACTTATTTAATCATTTCATTTTTATTTATTTTTTTGATAAATAAATACAGAAATTTTTAAATGACCGTGTCACGGAGGACTCGAACCCGAGACCTTTGGTCCCGAGCATTAACCTCCTACCACTGGGCCAACACACACACACTCATCATTTCATTTCTTTTGTTTCTATCGTTAATTAACGTTTGCTCGATGAATAATTTTCACCGTTGGTAACTTCTTAATTTAGAAATTTGGAATTGGTGTACATGGGTTTTGAACAAAAACCAGTCTGTCACCACATGCAGAAGTTTTGGATGTTTTATTTAATTAATTTGGTTAATATTCCTCACCAGACATATAAACTTTTACATTGCATGCAATGTTTTGGATGTTTCATAGGAAATGTTATCTAGATGCAGAAGCGGCATGATTAGTACTGTTACAATGGGCAAACTTTGCTGGTGTGTAGTTTTTTTATTTCTTTGATCGATCGGTTGTAGAAAAATTTCATAGATCGAGCAATTCTGAACATTTACATATGCGAGAATTGTTTAGGAGTAATTAAGGGTTGAAAATATATAAATACTAATCACATAATTAATAGTTGTGCCTACGAGACTTTTAAATACATAAAATACACCAATAACTAAATCTGTACCTTTATTTTTAATGTCTATGCCTCTTAAGTAATTAAATTATTTCTCATCATGTTACGAGATATTGTCTTCTCATACTTCATCATTGTAGAAAATGCTAGTTAGTTTTAGCAGTAGAAACATGCAATACAAAAACAGATGAATTGGTCTTAGTTAATGTATAATATTCATAGAGTTTCGACAATTTACTCTTATTAAATAGTTTGATAGAGTTATTTTAACTCCATAATTTTCGGCCTTTTTATTAACTAACTATTATTATTTTGCCTTTATCTTCACTTGTTTGTGTTGTAGGACTTGGTCAAGATTGTTCCTACAAACCTCAATTGGATAAATCGATTGAGGAAAGAAAATGTCAAATAAAGCGGTTGAAGTTGATTTCTACAGCTCCCAAAGGTGAAGAAAGAGAGTGGAGATAATGGAGGTTGATCCTAGATTCATGGAGCAACCTAGTCAAACCTTAACGACCACTAACTCCATCAACCAACCACCCACGTTTCTGGAGACTTGGAGGCTAAGCTGAAGCAATCTATAAATACCTTGAAGAGCTCTCTAAGTCCCTCACCGAATTAAAAAGAATGCTGCCATTTGCTACGAGTGTTGAGTTTAGTGTTGAGTAAACATCTTATACAACAGTCGTAGTTGTTTTGTAAGGTTCTTGAGTTTCCTACTCTTGAACTGAGTTTCGTTAGTGTTCTTAGTGAGTGAGTTTCTGTACTCCTTGAATATGTCAAGGTAGTACATTATCTTTTGTAAGTTTTCCTCCTATAGTTGATTTTCGCCAAACTGTACTCTGCAGATTATATTCATATAATCTGCAGTAAAAGTTAATTGTGTGTCTTTCTTTTTCGTTCCTTTTATTCCGCTGCAAAATACTCTCTATCTGTCACTGTTGTCTCAACATTAGACACAATATCCATTCTAGTGGAAGCAACACTTTCATAGTTGACTCAACTTGTGTAAAAACCTGAAACTCTTGCAGCATATATCACATCATGTTTATAATGTCTCAACTCACTCTAATAAAATAATATTTTGGTAGTAAATTTTTTAAAAAAAATTCTTATAAAGTTGGAAATATCATAATTGTCGAATGATCTGAAAGAATTATACTAATTAAAGACCACTAATAAAAAATAATTTAACAAACACTAACTTTATTTAGTTTTAAAATTATTATGGATTGGGATAATATTATATAAAAGGAAATTTGCCTCTTGCGGAGGTGCAGCTTCTTAGTTGATCTGCCTGTGGTAATGCACTAACGTGAATTCCAGTAGGAAAATAACTATCATGTCATGCTAGTACCAGATCAAAAGTTATTATTTTCTAATTTTTTAAATTAATTCTTATAATAGTATATTTGGAAAAACAACTTCTATATTGTCAATTTATTAAACAGAAATAAAGAAAAATAATGTACAAATAAAATTAAGTGGGCCTAATTTATAATAAGAAGTTGGCTTATTATGATAGAAGCTAGGTATATATTAATACATAATCACTATATTTCTAATGGTAAAAAAATTGGACAATCCAACTTTTTCATTTAAAAAAACTACTATTAGGACTATCCTAAAATGTAGGGTGTTTCTTCTTTCGTTTTTTTTAATTAATCATGCTTTTTAATTAATAATGCCTTTTTTCTCTTTCTCAAATGAGTTGTTTAAATTTCCACATAGCTAGAAAGGTTAGACGTTTTATAAACGTCACTAATGAGTAAAATTTAAATCTAATCAAAATTGGAAAGATGTGTAACGTATACTTTAGAATCTTAATTGAAAAGTACTATAAGATATTTGTAAACTCAGAAATAACCTCCAAACGAAATAATATATAAGAGATCTGAATGCATTTGACTTAATATTCAAATGTGTGCTCCCTAACACCGTTCATAGAGTTGACTCTCAACTAATTTCTTTTAAATTAATTTCCATTGCATTTGACTTTGTAACACATGCTCAAGATGAGATGTGATAAATAACTAATACATACTCATCTCTAGGCATGATTTGTGGGTTAAGGAATAGAACTCTACATCATTAAACAAAGGTAAAACCCGAACGAACTCGTCTTGTAATTAATGATTTTAAATTTATAATAGTTAATCTTGTTAGTTACTGATCTGTAATTAGTTGAACACTTAATTAGCTCTGTTGTACGAATCGTGGGTTCTGATCTGTATAGTCATTGTTAGAATATAGGACACATTTATAGCTGTCACAGGTAATATTGACGGTTCGATTAACAACATATATATCAGTATTAATGTCCAAAATGAGTCATCATCATTTAAAAACTAGTGTGGGACTAATTTGTTTTTAGCTATTTAAATCTCAACATTTCGATATTGCTACAAACCAGACCAACTTTTGCTATGTCTCAATAATGGCTTAGTTACATTTCAATTTACAATGAATTCATCTCCCATGATTTTTTAATTTGAGATTCGAGTTGAGATTCGTTCATTCATTCAACATCGAAACTCAAAACTGATTAAAGATATTTTTGGATTGTCTGTATTGTTAATTTTGTGACCGCTCATTCAGCAGATGACATAAATTAATTGAGTTAGGATTCGGAAGTTGGCACTATGGAGTTAGGACTTTCAGACAGTTCTTAATTCAATTTAGATATCTAACGACAATCCAGATAATAAATTTCGAAAGCTATCAATGATCAATTTTGAATTTTGATGTTGGATGAACATCTAAGTCTCTCTTCGAATTCGTGCAAAAAGCAAGAAGAGACGAATTTACTGCAAAAAAAAAGAAAGGAAAAAAGATTATGATATTATTGAAATAATATAAAGTTGGATATAACTTACAACAAGGTCGAAAGACTGAGACTTACTAAGCAAAATTTTACTCCAATTTATATATAAATATAAGTTAGTATTAGAATACTAACTATGTACACCTTTGGTGTTTTGCACCTCCGTTCTGTGACTAACTTATCATTTAACTGTCTTATTATTTCTTGAACTGAAAGGAGTTCATACGAAAAAAAAAGAAAGAATATTATAAATTTGAACTGGATGGAAATAAATTTTGAGTTAATGCATGATGAGCATGATTTCCTCTAATATTATTTAATTTAAACCATAGCTTTCATGCCACCTTGCATGATTTAGACCAAAAATATTGTTTAGTACGTAAAGGTACATCCCCGCGGGTCCGCGACAATGATTTATTAATATTGTTATCTCTAATATTATTAATTGTTAGTACTTTATTTATCGTTGACTCAATTCATTTTTATTAATAGAGGGAGAAGGTGTGTAATGGGGCGTAATGCATGAGTTTTTAAGCATTAGGTAAGCCTATGTTATAAATTGAATCAATTAATTCATGCTTTAACACTATAATTCTATCACAATAATCCGAGAACACATAAATACAGTGGAAGCACAAACCTGATGCCATAGTTGAGAATTGATATCGGTTGTGTTGACTTCTGATCTTGATCTTCCAAGAATAC
>JAYJMF010358139.1:0-10333 GCA_036873715.1 Salvia sclarea | reverse complement strand
AATAATACCTAATAATAGCATTTTGCGTGGTATGCATGTCGAAATTAAAAGAGATTCATATCGAAATTACAATTTGGTAGAGTGAGTAAACCTTATTTCGTTTAATTTGGCTTCAAAAGTCAAAAACAAATAGCTTGATAACACCAAATTTATTAATTGGTGAAAGTCTGCAATGCATACCGAATTTACAATTTGGTGTAGAATTTTATTTTAGGCTTGATACACCAAATTAATTCTTGTTCTTTAATTCATTATTTTGAAGACAATCTAACAAATTGTTATATATACATACCTGCAGGTGCTATGGGCCATGAAAAGTAGGAGATGTTTGCTTTCACCTTTTCCCAACGTCGAATTCTTGAAAATTCATGCCGGTTTTTCAGAAAAACACCAACAAATAGCAAGTCTTCTTGAGATTTTCCCTATGCTGAAGAGGTTAATCGTCGTTGAAGAAGAAAATGATAAGTCGCTCAAGTTTCGAGCAAATGTTTCCTCTGAAGAAGAGTTTGAAGCAAATCTGTCCAAATCCTTTCTGCAAGAATTGAGAATGGTTGAGGTTGGATTGGCTGAGAGAGACTTCTCCATATTTCCATTTATAAAGATTCTGTTGAAATATGCGAGCAAGCTAGAAAAGATGGTAATCCGAGGAAAAGATAAGCTACTGAGCGAGATCTTCCTCAACAGCACAGTTGATTTTCTGTGACTATTGATGATTCAATGTATAAATTGAATTTTGTTGTGACTTTTCCTTGAAATATTTTGCAAGGCAACATTATATATAAATTTTAGTTTGTGCTACTGCAGTTTATTTAATAGTAATGGAGATTAACTGACTCAATGTCTTTTCATTTATAATATAGTTAATATTTTTCCAATCTATGGGTGGAACTATTGTCAAAATTTAATTTATAATTTTTTTGAATAGTATTACACAAAAAATCTTGTCCTTCCAATGTATATATATACATTACTCTAAATTCTTGGGAGATTGGTTGAGAATGGAATAAAATTTGAGATTGTATAAGGTTGATGTATGTATATGCACTTCCGAAATACAGGAGTCCACCTCATATTTTTGTAACTATTTATCCATATAAATTTGGTGTACAAATTGTTTACTCCCTCCGTTAGCACGACACATTTTTTATTTGGGTTGTTCTATTAGTAATGACACAAATCTTAAAACAAAATAAATTTGTTTTATGAGCTTAATGAGTTCCACCACTTTACATAGTTGAACGGGTGATTATAATTCTTTGTTACTGATTTAATCTAATAAATATTATTGATACATCATGAGGTGATTTTATTTTATTTCTTTTATATTTTTCTAACATAAGCTTAAGTGCAAATTCAAATATAACGTGTTCAAAATTTACGGATATTAATGTATTCAAAATTTACAGACATGATATTAAATTAGTAAAAAAACGGTATAAAACGACATGAATTATACACATGATATTGAATCTCGTGCCTAAAAGTAACGACTAATTTCTAAATTCTAACACTTCGTGGGACGGAGGGAGTAATAATTATTGATGAATTAATAAGTCTTTTAATTATTAAATTTTGTTGGTCCGCAACTCCGCATTAATTAATAAATTTTGTTGGTCTATATTAATTAATAACGTGTTGGCTTTCTTTCTTTTTTTTTTTTTTTCAGATTTGGGGGCTATATTGCTGAAACTATTTTAGTAATAATTAAATGGGACTAAACAGGCTAAAAAAAGACGCAAGTTAGGTTTTTTAGATTGCTTCAATCTTCCCATTTCATCCGCAATGGAAAATTCGAAGCGCAGCAAAACTCTCGATGATCGACTCAGTGAGTTGCCCGACTCGTTGATTTTCAATATTTTCGAGTTCTTGCAGATGAACGATGTTGTTAGGACAACAATTCTCTCCCACCGCTGGAAAGACCTTTGGACCGAATCCCCCAACCTCAATTTCGACATTTCTCGAGGCAAGTATGGCATAGATAAGTTTCGAAGCTTTGTTAATCGAGCTTTATCACTCTGGAGAGGGACCAGGCTTCTCAAATTCAAGCTTTCCTATCGCGAAAACGTTAAGAATTCATTGCTTCCCGATGTCGACACGTGGCTGCGTTTCGTGATCGATCATGGCGTCGAAGAGTTGCATATTTCTAAATCTAAAGGGTCTCGTGTTTCACAGTGTGTGTATTCATGTTCCTCGCTCAGAAAACTGTGTTTGACATCGTCTTGTTTGAAGATTAATGGGAATGTGGAGTGGAATCAGCTCAAGAGTTTAACCATTGTTGAATGTGATGGGGTGAATCAACGTGTGATCGAGCAAATATTGCGTGGGAGCCCTCTCTTGGAAGTCTTGGCATTGTCTCTTGCGAGAAATGTGAACCTGAGTTTCCGATCTACTAGCTTGAAAGAGCTGTCGATTTGTAGGGATATAGATTGTTTGAGATCGAAGCCTACGGAGCTAAGGATCTGGACCCCGAATCTTGAGACACTGGCGATTTCTGGATACGCGTTTAGCAAGTACTTGCTTGAGAATGTCTCGTCTTTAACGCACGTAACTCTTGGTTTTCTTGGTCAAATTGGGAAAGATTTTGTTGGATTCCCATTTGGTGATCTTCTTCCATCCTTTCAACACGTTGAAAGAGTCACATTATTGGGTTGTTGCATCAAGGTTTGCTTTCTTTCCGATGTTGTTTTGGCTTGAATCCATGCAGTGTTGGCACTCGTATTGGGCTGAGTCTGTTTGGTGTGTTCTCTTAGTACTTATATATGGTCAGCCGCCTAATACAATCTGTTCTCATGGACGTAGCCAACTCATTGTTGGTTAATCACTGTCTCTTCTTTATGTTTCTGTTTCTTATTTCTCATTAATCCTAATCCGTTACAGCACTCTTGTTGCTTGTTAGGGATTAAAATACAATGATATGAAGAGATCATGTTAAGTTTAGTCTTGTTTGTTTGTTCTGTCACAATCGAGCACATGATTAGAAATTGTGATAAACGGTGTGTTTTCTGTGTTATGCAATGAATAGGTCTCTTTCTTTATTTCTTTGAGGATTTCCCTTGGTTTTTGTTCACTGATGAACATCTCTTCTTTAACATCTTGTTATCATATGACTCAATTTTCATATCAGGTTATTGGAAAGATGGGAACCAAAAGAATCTTCAGCTTGCCGAATGTCAACTTCTTAAAACTCACCGGTAGATCTGACGAATTCAAAAACGTAGTTCGCCTTCTTGAGAATTTCCCTAACATAAAGACGCTAGTCCTTCAAGACAACGGTCGCGATTATCTATCTAATGCTAAGAGCTACAGGGAGTTTAAACCAGACGATCCCTCCGAGCCGCTTGTGAGGGAGCTGAGGACAATTGAGATCACCTGGACCAAGCATGACTTCTCATTGATATTCCCATTGATAGAGATTATGTTGAAACACGCGAGCAAGCTAGAAAAAATGGTGTTCCGAGTCAAAGGGTTCAAGCCGCCATCGCCACAATCAAATTCTCTGTTTTTGGCATCACAGAAACTGCTGAAAATGCAAAAATCCTATCCAAATGCAGAGTTGGTTTTCTGTGAATATTATTTTCAGCATGACTATTGGTAATGATCGTGTCTTGTCCAGAAAGGAAATAGGTTAAATTTCCTCGAAAAGGAAATAGTTTTTCTTTGCTCTTTTATCGTGTTTGTAATTAAATTTAGTACTACCGGATTTGTGCTACTTTAGTTTTGTAACGATGCATTTGTTATCTGTTTTTGCAATGATCCAGTGGATGCTGACAAAGGGAGTGGCGATGCTATACACAAAAAGGAAAAGACTCATAAAACGGCAATCCCTCATTAGGCGGGTCGATCCATAGAAAGCGAGGGATTCCTTCCAAAACCAAAAGGAATAGCCATACCAGTGATTTGAAGGAGATCTCCTATCACCCTAAAGTTCACATCCTCATTCTGCCTGGATCCGGTATCATAAGTCACATCATTTTCACTTTTCCAGGCTAACCGGTTTTCGCTCTGAGGACTCATTCAAAACGAGGAGAACGTTTATTTTCATTTAACATTTGAATTTCTTTTGTTTTCTAAATTGATGTCACGGACTCTAGAAGTCAGTTTTGTTTGAAAACAACCAAGGTGGCGTTCATTCAATCAAATCTTTTATGCCTAATTGCTCTTTTTGGAAAGGAAAAGGAAGGAATGCAGGGAAGAACTCTTTCCATTGATAATGACTTTGCCAGGTTCTATGGGGCTAGTCTTCTTTTTTGTCAATCGAGCCGCTCTCCCTCATTCCACTCGTCCAGCCCTCTTCACGAACTTGTATAATCGATGCCAAAGAGATAGCCAACTCTCTTATCAAAATAAGGAGGCGATCAGCAGCAAGACATGGAAGAACAACAAGAGGTAGAAGGTTTCATTCATTACAATGAGACTAATGTTTGAGTGTGAATTCTAAATATTTATCCCTCTATTTTGCTATTTCTTGAGGGTTTTGTACCTACTATGGGTTAAACTATTCTTGATGAACCTAATGGTGAAAAATCTCACTTTGTGCTACAAGAGTTCTAAGAAAAGTTTGGTGGTTAAAGTGTAAGTAGAGAGAAAGAGTCTCACCTATTGAGTTTGGATGGAGTTGAATTTATAAAGAGTTTGGGAGAGGGGGGGGGGGGTGTATGATCCACTCTACACTCTTCGTATACGCCCAAAACGGCAAAGGTGATACACGAGTGGGCGAAAGGAGTATAAATTTAGTGGCTACAATTTACTAACTCAATTTGGTTGAGTTTTCATGTGTATTCATGAATTTCTTTGGTTTTAATTATATTTTATTTTATAATATCTTATCACAGATTCAAATCCAGATTCTTTTCCCACAAAAATTAATCCTTGAAGAATCATCCAAAAGTATGTAATTTATTTATAAAGGAAACAAAACTGCCAAATAAATAGCGAACTACAGGGCAAATGCGTTGCTTGAAGGGGACACTGAGGCAAATGCGATTACTATGAATATATCACATGAATTATAAAGGGCCTTTCAATTGGATAGGAAGCAAGTTAGCTCAAATTGTAGAAACTATCAAGGGCCTTAGGATATTCCTCCAAGTATAGTAAATGTCGTGTTGATAAGGTCTAGCCAAAGCGGCAAGGCTAAGGCACCAAAGCAATGCATATATCATAGTTGCACAAAGTTGCACCAAAGCCTTTCACTATCACTACGATTCTTGAAACGGAGGGGCAGGCAACGGTGGTCCGACTTTGTGCAACTACTTCAAATAAGGCCCAACTTTGTGCGCATGCGATTTGACCGAAATCTTTAGATTATAAACTCCACATAAGAAAGGGGGGAAAATTGCAATGCTCAAGTTGATGCAAAACAGAAACGATGAATCTATTCAGATAAAACATATTAACCGGAATCGAACGTCTCGGTTGGTGCCAAAACATCTCAATCTGCATAAGGGGAAGATCTCGGCATACTCATCACCTTCTCTTTAACCAAATCAAATGTCTCTCGATTAGCTTCGCTCATTCTGAGTCGAAGCACCATCTTGTCGAGCACCCGAGCATTTTCCAACAAGAATTCTATGATTGGAAATATTGAGGTGTCGGGGAGAAAAGGCCAAGTAATCTCAACTGTCTTAAGCCGGAGCAGAGAGAGAATGGGGAAAACTGTGTTGCGCTTGCGCCCCAATGAGTTGCACGCAGTCTCAACGTCGTCATTCTCTTCATCTTGAACAAGCTATATATATTAAGAAAACATATGCATAAGTAAAGAATCTAGTTAAAATTAAACACTACAAGGCAGAAATAAATGTGTTTGATACCTCAATCCATAAGTTGCATTTGACGATCAACATCACCAGCTTCGGAAACATCGCAAGAACATCAAGCATTACCTCGCCATCACAACAATAGACTTAGAGAAAATTGGCGTTTGAAAATAGTTGGAAGATTTCTTGCTTCATCTCGAAAAGAAGCTGGTACAAGATGAGATTTAAGTAGAAAATTCAACAATCCACTGTTTTAAATCATGGCATAAATTAAGAGCAAATAAGAAAGCCAAACCTTAACGAACCAATATTTTCAACATGAGAGATGCTTAGAAGAGCATTTCTCCTCGTTTTGCGATGTGAATGATCCTTAAAAAAAACAATCTACTTCATCAAAATCAAGACTTGTATTTTTCAAGGACGGGACATTTATCAAACACCTGGTGAATGGAACCGCTTGAAAGTTTCAAATTCTCCAGAAAGTGTCAATTTTCTAAGAAATGAACATGAATATAGGAATTGATGAGCTTTATAAGTACAACCATTCTCACTTTCAACAGCTCTTCCACTTGTTTATATATCCCAAAAAGCAGCAAAGAATCGACATAACTAAGTGAGAGACACATTAAAAGAGAAATCTATTCTTAATTTCAGAATCTTGGCACCTTTCCAATGAAAAAGAGCGCTATAAACGAAGTTTCGAAATTTATCTAAATCATTATCACTACGATTCTTGAAATGGAGGGAGGGAACTGTTGTCCAAAGATCTTTCCAACGCGTGGAGAGAATGGTTGTTCGAATAGCATCTGCCAGAGGCAAAAAGGAAAGAATCACAAGAATTAACGAGTTGGGTAACTCACTGAGTCGATCCAGAGATTCTGCAACATTTGAATGACTCATTGTTTGAGTAGTCGAACTATCACTTTCAAGCTAAAAAACGAACTGATTCTTGGAATTGAGATAGCAAGTAATGGTGATGAGAAAATGCAGCTAATTAATATTTATGGAAATGATTATTAAGATATTATCGAAAATGAAAAAAAGCAGCCTCGTTAAAATACTATGCTTTGGAAGATTAAACGACCTCAATAATGGAAGTGGAATGTCCCGAGGAATAAAAGGAACAGTCATTACAGTTTTCACAGCCAAAAATTAACTAAACCATTGACTAGGACAAAGACCAAGTTTAAATTTAAAATAAAATATGCTTTGGAAGATTACGAGATATAAAGCCCTCGAGAAGTTGATTAATTATTTAAACGAAAAGCAATGGTTTTAACTTCCAAATGATAGATGATAGACATGCTTCGGAAGATCTATAGATCCTTTTGCGTAAATGCAATAAAAGATCTCATTGGTTGTAATTGGTGGTGAATTTATTATTCCTTATTGACAACTTTCAATCTGCCTCTTAATATTTTTTTTAGGCGTTTGATTTCCCAAGGGATTATTGTATGATGTTTGATAGGTGCATTTGCCTGTGAGTAATTTACTTCAATAAATTCTTTGTTGTTGGCTTTTCTAGTTTCAACCCTCTCCTTCTCTTGCCAAAATTCACCACTTTCTTCTCACTTATTTGTTCTTAAAAATTGAGTTTCGAGTCCTAATTCATCTTCTCAAACCATGGATCGTCTCAGTGAGTTGCCGGATTCCTTAATCCTCGCGATTCTGTCGTTGTTGCCAGTGACGGATGTTGTCGCCACTATGATTCTCTCGAAACGTTGGCTGCATCTCTGGACAACCGTCCCTTGCCTTAAGTTTAATTCTTTATATCCCGACTTTGTTAGTGGCGCTCTTGCAAATTGGAAAGGATCCAACATTCACAAATTCTCCTTGGATTACAATATCGATTATTGGTGCTCCGATTCCGATTCAGATTCCGCTATCCTCGATTCTTTGCTGCTTTTCGCGATCGAGAAACAAGTGGAAGAGCTCCATGTATGTATTAATGATGATTATCACAGCGAGTACTGCTTGCCTCAGCGTTTCTATTCATGCTCGTCGATTACAAAGATGTCGCTTTCTTCTTGCAATCTGAGAATCGACGATGCTGTGCAGTGGAACCGAATCCAGAGTTTGAAAATGGAAGGTTTTCATTCGTTGAGCGAAGATGCAATGAACCGAATTCTTGAAGGTGCTACTCATTTGGAAGAGCTGATTTTGGAGTACGATTCTTTTATTGGAAACTTGAATATTCGATCTACTAGTTTGAAGATTCTCGAATTGGGTCGTCATAATACTTTGTTTGAGGCACAATTGAGTATTTGGGCTCCTAATCTCTTGGACTTGCAAATTTATGGGGAGTTTTATGCTTCTATTTGTTTGTTGGATGTGCCTTCTTTGACTAATGTAGTTTTTTACTTTCATGAGTCATCTGATTGTTATGACTGTGATCTGAGCTTACCGCCTGTTGAGATGTTTTCATCAAGTTCTCCAAAGCATCCGACATGTTGAGAAGCTCACATTATCACAGCTTAACATCAAGGTTTGGTTAATTTCTCCTTTCTTGGATTTATTGCTGTTTTCGCTTTGTTTTTTATGGCTTCAAAACTATCTGCCTGCAGACCCTTCTTAGTATGAAGCACAGTTTGGAGTTTCCGAATGCTAAGTCTTTATCTCTCTCCGTTGGCCGTGTTGACGAAATGCTTAGTGTTCTTCATATGTTTCCTAATATGACGATGCTATGTGTTAAACAAGATTTGGTATGAATCTTAAATCATAACAAGATTTACTTGGGTAATTTGGTTGAGCTTATTTTGCCAAACATCCTCTAAATCATTTGTGATTTGTTACCATTTGGACTCAAAATTGCAGTACACGTATCAGAGCTTAGTACAAAAAGCTATTCTCGGTGAGGCAGATTTACCAAGTCCGTTTGTTCCCTACCTGAAGAAAGTCGAGATTACATGGTTTATGCGCAACGTCTCAATAATTCCAGCTGTGGAAATTCTCATGGAAAATGCCAAGTTGCTCGAAAAGATGGTTTTTAGGGCAATTTGGTTTGGTTGGTATGGTGATAGGCGAGACCTGCTGTTAAGCAAGTTAGCATCCTCACCAACTGCAGAGGTCGTTATAATCCATCAATGATGAATTTATGTTTTCTGTTTTTGTGCAGCTGTTTTTGTAATTAGATTTTGTTGCTCAATTAGCTTCTTTACCTTTGTTGTTTTAGTATATAATAGCAATAAGGACGTGCGTTGCACGTCTAATATGTCAATTAATATGTATGATTAATTTTTTATACTTCCTCTATCCCTTATAAATATGCTGATCAAAATGTGATATGGAGGACACTTATGTGAGACGAACAAATAATAAAAATATTAATATGAGTGGAGAAATTGTTGACTTTTGGTAAAATATATTTCCAAGAAAAGATATGGACACTTATATGAGACGAACAAATAAGAAAAATTATGCATACTTATAAGGAATAGAGGTGGTATATAATAATTAGTATCTTTAATAACAAATAAATTATATGTTCATTAATTAATTCTTATTTTCTCTTTAATTTTTATTAAATAATTTTAAACTGGTTACACAATATTTCTAAACAAAATATTATGTGTTTGAACAAGTTGTTAAATGTTTGAAGATACACTAAAGCTTCAATTACTACTTGATATGAGAATTAGCTTAAATTTTAAACTAATAAGAAACTACTTTTGCTTTTTTTATTTTCGCAAGCTTAAATGAATGTTTCTCTTATTTGAACTTTAAATAAGCTAGACAACTCTTATAGAATCATTCATTGATTTACATTGCAAAGAAACTAAATCTTTAAATATGAAGCAAATTTAGAACCTACAAAATATTTTTTAAATAAATAAAAACTAATAATAATGAATAAAGTAATTGTATTGTTATATATACAACGGAACTATTCCCCTGTCCACTATGAATACAAGTTAACTTGTTAATGTGGCAATGCCACATGGGTAGGGGAACTTTTAACCCACTAAGGGTGTTGGCAGCAAAGCCTTCCAACATGGAGGGCTTTGGCCAAAAAATAATACTCCCTCCGTCCATAAAGAGTGTTTCACTTTGTGGACGGCACGGGTTTTAATGAAAAATGAAGGAATTGTGTGAGTGGAGAAATGACCACATCATGTGAATTTAATACAAAGTGAATGATATTGTGTGAGTGGAAAAATGGTCCCACCACATTTTTGCCAAATAAAGAAAGTGAAACACTCTTTGTGGACACCCAAAATGACAAAAGTGGAACACTCTTCGTGGACGGAGGGAGTATTATTTTATTTAATTGTTGCAGAGTCTGCGGGCTCTGCATTGATGACCTCCGTGTCGGAGGGCTTAATATTTATTTTCTATGTTTTTTTTTAAACTTTAAATTAAATTATACAATTAATTATTAATTAAAATATATAAATTATATTGAATAGTTGGAAAATAACAATACAATTTATCGAATAAAAAATAAATAAAAAACTAGTATTTAGATCATTGGGATCCATTTTTTTTTAGGTGTGAAGATTAGATGATTTGTATAGAAATTGTGGATGAAATGGTGTATAAAATGAAGGAAATAGAAGGATTGATGAAGAAAATGGTGA
>JAYJMF010358128.1:0-10335 GCA_036873715.1 Salvia sclarea | reverse complement strand
ACCGTTTGCACAAGTACGGAGCAATCTCGTCTTGCGGAAAGAGAATCTTTCTCGCCTCGACTTTCTTTTTAGTCTGCTTTTCTATCCTCTCGTATATTTATCCATTTCCGACCCAACCCTATTTACATCTTGTTGATGAGATTTCACTTTCATCTTCTGCAATATCACAACTTAGTGTTCTTCAATTGGAAAATCTTCATTTTTGTTTGTAAGAGCCCGAGATCTAGATCCAAGACTCCAGGCTTTACGAGAGAGATGAATAAATATTATATTGAGTGTAGGGTAGAGTTTTGCTTGAAACCCCCAATTTTTTGGGGGCCAAATTAAAAGGTAAATAAATAAAAAGTTCATGTCGTTACGAGTCTGTTTGTAACTCACATTTCAAAAGTAAATTCTTTTCCCCCAAGGCATCTGAAAGTTATAATTTAAATTTTATAGAAAATTATCTTCGATGTTTATTTTTAATATTTCTACTGCTATTTAGATAAGTATTGTTGGTTATAATGTTTTTACAAGAAATTTCACAATCCCAAAAGATATCCACAGTGAATAACAATCACTTTGATATAGTTCTTAAAGTGAATGTGAAATTTCTAAAAGCATGATTCTTATATTCATGTAACATTGTAATTTGTACATAAATGTACACATTGTAAATTCTTACATATATGTAATGATCTGCATTCATTATATGAAAGGTAGATATGATTTCGTATGATTAAAGGCAAACTAGAGAACGCATGAGGGATAGTTGTGCAGATTTGTAACGTGAATATGAGAGAAAACATAAGACTAAGGGGGCGTTTACTTTGCATGATCAGCATTATGAAGGATTGAGTATTTGGGGGATTAAATGTGTGATATGATAATATTTATGTATCAATCCTTTGTTTACTATGAAAGAGTAGTGGAATGATTACAGTCGAGGTAAAAGTAATTAGAGCATACTGGTGTAGAGGTGAAGAGCTAAAGGGTATATTGGTCATTTCAAAAATAATTCCTTATCTTTCTTAGTAGGATTTCTCCAATCACACATGTTTTGGGAGGATAAAAATCAAAGAAGAGCAACCTTAAGGTTTAAAATTATCACGGGCTTTGAGTTATCCCACAAAATTTATCCTTCATAGTAAACATGGGATTAGGCTGGATTAATTTTATTTATCCAGCCTAATCATAGAAAGTAAACGGGGCCTAAATTGAATAGAATTAACCCGGCCCTGATCTTTTGAAGAAATCTGATTGGTTTTTTTTTTGGTTTCCCTACGTAATTGCGCATAGTTTATGTTTATCTATTGTTGATGTCATCCTAACGCCATCTCTTTTCTGTCATCAGGCGCTGAGCTGCTCAACTAGTTTACAGATTTCCAAAGCATCTAACACTTTGACCAGAAAGTTTGTTCCAAGAATTAGATCAGGGAGCCACACTGATATTGGACCCCGCAGTTCCAATGAGGATGAGCACATCAGGATTGATGACCTATGCACCCACTTGGGCTCCCTCTACAGCTGGTCAGAACCAAGCTCTTTTTATGCTGTATTTGATGGTCATGGTGGACCAGGTGCTGCAGCTTTCATGAAGAATAACACCATGAAGATTTTCTTTGAGGATGCTGAATTGCCTCAAACATCTGATGCGGATGACATCTTCTTGCAAGCTTTGGAGAGCTCTCATCGGAAATCGTATTTACAGGCTGATCAAGCCTTGGCTGATGAACTCAGTGTTGATTCATATTGTGGGACAACAGCACTCACCGTTCTGGTTCTTGGAAGAAACCTACTCGTAGCAAATGCAGGCGACTGTCGTGCTGTTCTCTGTAGGAAGGGAGGTGCAGTCCAGCTATCACAAGATCACAGGCCTTGTTGTCAAATGGAAAAAAAGAGGGTCGAGGATTTGGGTGGTTCAATTGAATATGGCTACCTAAATGGTGAGCTTGCAGTCACACGGGCTCTTGGAGATTGGTATATGAAACTCCCAGTTGGATCTGCTTCACCTCTCACTGCCGAGCCTGAATTTCAATTGACAAAGCTGACTGAGGACGACGAGTTCTTGATAATTGCATGCGATGGTATTTGGGATGTTATGTCGAACCAGGAGGCAGTTAACTTAGTACAGCAAGAGCTGAGGTACCACAATGACCCACAGCAATGTGCTAGAGAGCTCACGACTCAAGCATTAATGCGAGATACTGGTGACAACGTGACTGCCATTGTGGTTTGTTTCTCCTCCTCTTCTGAGCGTCAAGATACAGTTTCTTGTCAAAGACCAAGATTGAGATTCTGCATGTCTGAAGAAGCAAGGGCCAAGTTGAGGAAGTTTTTAGAAGGCAATTGAATGAAGACTGGCATACCTTTGTTCCTTGTTTGGGCGAGAGCTGAAGCTGCTTGAGCTAGCTAATTACTATATTCTTTGTGAAGATAATCATATTATATGATATTTTTTTTCTTCTGTTTTGAGGTTGCTTCAGAAACCAGTGAGAAAAAGCAACCTTGTATTGGTGGTAGTAGTAGTCATCATGAGTGAGTCTAAATATTATTGAATCTGAAATTTTTTGCTCGCTTAGGTTCTCTTGTATTCAATTTTTTTGGCTACTATCTCAATGAATGTGATTGTGAACCCCTAAGAATAATTTCCAGTGCTTGTTGTTTTTGTCTTGTTATTTCAGATGAAATTGAGCATTGTAGCTTAGGTGCTGATAATGTTTCAATGGCTGCCTGCTCTTCCCCATCTGCAGCAGCTGATTCTGAACCAAACATAATATAAGGACAAAGGTGCGCTCCATAGACTATGGATTATGAATGAATGGCTTATCCCCTTTTATATTTTGTCAAAATAATGAAAAATAAAATAATAGAAAAATGGGAAATTATTTTCACAAGATGATCATATTAATTTGCATCTAAGAATAAGATTCCGATTTCCGGGCAAGACTATATCTATAATGAATTAATGATTATGATTAGGTTTTCTAACCATCAGAATAATAAAAAAATTATTGAATATTAGATGGCATAATTATTTTAAAATTCTTTATGCTAGATAATCTGCCCACTTCCTTTATATGTCAGATAATAAAAGTAATAACATCCAACGGCGGATATCAATGAAGCCGAAGTCAGCATCAATCGGATCCAACGGTTGCGATGAAATGTCCAACTTCTTCTAAAGGTTGCGCCTATACATACACAGACATACATGAGGGTTGGGTAGTAGAATCACAGAATCAATCAAACCCACGCAAACAAGAAACGAGATGGCGATGGCGGCAACTCTGGCTAGGCGAAGGGCGGCAGCGCTGTTCTCTCCATCGTCAAAGCACCTTTACAGCGGAACCAAATACTCGTCGATTCTCAGCAGGGGATTCGCCTCCGGATCTGATGAAAATGACGTGGTCATTATTGGCGGCGGCCCTGGTGGTTACGTCGCCGCTATCAAGGCCGCGCAGCTGGGACTCAAGACCACCTGTATCGAGAAGCGTGGGACCCTCGGAGGTACCTGCCTCAACGTCGGCTGCATCCCCTCTAAGGTCCGTTCATGTTATGTGCCCTAATCGCCTCTGGTTGTTTGACTTTAAATGCGATTTTTCGTGTTTTGAAATGCGCAAATCGTGAATACTGAGTTAATTGGAGTGAAGTGCTGCTGTTAGTAACTTCTGAAAATATTTCACTTTAATTTCCATTATTTCCACGACTTGGCTTTGTGTGATGATATGTAGTGAGGATTGATCACGAAAGTGAATTGTTTTTCAATACTCAGTGAACAGAACTGTTGATGGATAGTGTGGAGCTAATTACGTGAGTTGCATATAGCTGATCGATTATGTTTTCGGTTAAAGCACCAAACGCTTGAAGGGGACTTCAGGATTTAAGTTAATAGAAGATTTTAATATATTCAGTTAGGATTTATGTTTTAGGTTGTGTTTGGTTTGAAGGATTTAAGGATGTATTTGAGTTCATGGTAGCAAAACCATCATGGTTTTATTGCTGGGGATGTATTTCATTCCACCTTTCCCATTTATAATTGATTTTGGTATATTTTCAATGGAATCCTTTCATTTCATATCATATCTCTCATTTTGGTTAATAATGTATAGGAAAAACATTTAATTGCTCCCATAACTATTCTATGTATTGCCTTGCTTACCAAGGCACTGCTGCTAATTGTGTGATGTCATTAGTGAAACATGGAATTGATTGGTAAGGTTGGGGCTGGCAATGTAGTGGGAAATGGATGTATTTAGCAAGTGTTTTCATCCCCTTTTTAGAACTGTCATCTAAAGTACTACCTCTTCTTCTGTTAACTCATCTTTGTATTCGCATCTGTAAAACTTCTCTCAGATTATTGTAAGTGGTTTTGAGTTTTGTAATTAGAATAGCAACATAACTTGCATTTTTTGGGATCTCCATTTTAACTTTCAAATGGTAAGTAGAAGAGCACAATGTGGGACTTTGATAAAGTGTTTTATCCTCTCTGTTCTGGGCTCCAGTATACCATGAAGTTCAGTCATTGGAGAGAAAAGCATGGTGTAAAGTAAAGTACAATTGTTTAACTGCTTGATTGCCAACCCAATTTTTTGATGTATGTTGTAACATTTTGGTCCTCCGTTATTTCAATATGCAAGCATGTGATATAATTAGTCTCTTAAAAAATAATTTAAATACACAGTGCTGATGGCTAAAACAATTGTATCAACGACATAGATATAAGACGTGATCATTATATTAAATGTTTACTTGTACCAGACAAGTTTTTGTGGAAAAATGAAATCTGGTGCTATACTATGCTCCTCAGAGTTTGATGGTTATTTCATGTTAGTTTTCTGTTGTATGTGTTCCTAATTCTCTACTTTGTCGTGCAGGCATTGCTTCATTCCTCTCACATGTATCATGAAGCAAAGACTTCATTTGCCCATCATGGTATAAAGGTTGCTTCTGTTGAGGTGGATGTACCAGCAATGCTGGCCCAAAAAGACAAAGCTGTGGGTAACTTGACTAAAGGTATTGAGGGTCTCTTCAAGAAGAACAAAGTAAACTACGTGAAGGGATATGGCAAGTTCCTATCCCCTTCTGAAGTTTCTGTTGATACTATAGATGGTGGCAACACAACTGTGAAAGGGAAGCATATTATAGTAGCAACTGGCTCTGATGTGAAAAGTCTACCAGGGATAACCATTGATGAAGAGAGAATTGTATCATCTACTGGAGCTTTATCCTTAAAGGAGGTTCCTAAGAAACTTATTGTGATAGGGGCTGGTTATATTGGTCTTGAAATGGGTTCTGTTTGGGGTCGCCTTGGGTCAGAGGTAATTGTTGTTGAATTTGCAGCTGACATTGTTCCAAGCATGGATGGTGAAGTAAGGAAACAATTTCAGCGCTCCCTTGAGAAGCAGAAAATGAAATTCATGCTCAAAACTAAGGTCGTGTCTGTTGACACCACAGGAAGTGGTGTGAAGTTGACCCTCGAGCCAGCAGCTGGTGGCGAGCAAACCACACTTGAGGCTGATGTTGTTCTTGTTTCTGCTGGTAGAACACCTTTTACTGCTGGACTCCAGTTGGAGAAGATAGGGGTTGAAACTGACAAGGCCGGGCGCATCTTGGTGAATGAGCGGTTTGCCAGTAACGTGCCAGGAGTATATGCAATTGGTGACGTAATTCCTGGGCCTATGTTGGCTCACAAGGCTGAAGAAGATGGTGTTGCATGTGTGGAATACATTGCTGGGAAGCAAGGGCATGTGGACTATGATTTGGTCCCCGGAGTTGTGTACACGCACCCTGAGGTGGCATCGGTGGGGAAAACTGAGGAGCAGGTGAAGGCTCTTGGAGTTGAATATCGCGTGGGGAAGTTTCCTTTGATGGCGAACAGCAGAGCAAAGGCAATTGACGATGCTGAGGGACTGGTGAAGATCATTGCTGAGAAGGAGACTGACAAGATATTGGGAGTGCACATAATGGCGCCAAATGCTGGGGAGCTTATTCATGAAGCTGCTTTGGCTCTGCAATATGGAGCATCAAGTGAAGACATTGCCCGAACATGCCATGCTCATCCCACAATGAGCGAGGCATTGAAGGAGGCTGCCATGGCCACGTATGACAAGCCCATTCACATTTAGATACACACACACACACACCATGAAATTGAAATCTCGTCTTAGTTCTGTTTTTATGATTAATTCCAAGAGTTGTTGAGTGAAGCTACAACTTGATGAATTATTGAACTGTATTTGTTCTACTTCCGCAATTTTCGTTTCCGATGGTTACGGCACTTTATACTTTAATGCTTCTGCATTATGATGTAATAACATCGCGAGCTGCGTACATTTGAGCTTGTTTGGCTGATGTAGGCTTTTTAAGTTTTTGTTGTGCATTTTCGGGCATATGTCAGTTGAGCAAGGTGTTCCCTCGAGTTGATTCATCAAGTTTCCATTTAGATTGAATATACAGAATACTTGTCTGAATTGTAAGTGATATGTTTGAAGTTTAATAAAATCCAAAATGAGACCCATAAGCTGATTTTTTAATAAAGAAACAGAACATTATAAGAAAGTGGGTTGAGGCCTAAGAAGCCCTCATCTAAATAGAAAAGTAATGCAACACCATAAGAAATTGTGGATGATTATTGAAAAAGCAACAAGGATGATTCAGAGGACTGGTGTGGGCTTGAAATCAACAACGAGGACTTTCTCAAGCTGGGGCAGTAATTTGTTTGCATAGTCGACATGATCTGGATGGGAAACATATTCAGCAATCCCTTGTGTGCTTTCAAAGCTTGATTCGAAGATATGAGTGAAACCTTGATGCATGTTTTCAATGCTCACGTCTTTACCCCTGTCACGGTTACCACAAATCAATCAAAACACACACAGATCTTACTTGAGCTATAACCAATATATTTCATGTTCATAGATCTCACTTGAGCTGAAAATAAGATGAGCACTCTAGCTCTTGTGGATGATAGATGATCACCATAATTAAACAGCATACAGTCTGTTACCGATGGGTGGAAGATTATTTGGCATTTCTCAGCAAGAGATCTAATGCACCTATCTCCTCATCAATCAAATACAAATTATATTTCTTTTTGTGGTTTAGATATAGCTCAAAGCCCTAGCGACTCCAACCCAACACCTAATCTCAGATCTTATACAAAAATGAAGGGCTGAGGCATATCATAATTCCTAAACAACTACAGGAAAATCGATTCACAACAGATTAAAGCTATTTATATTTCGCAACCGAACAATGGAAAAAAGCAGTAACATCTTCAAATGGGGGAAATCTTGTTGGATTTTTAAAAGAGAATACACAAGTTGAAATTGGAGAGAGAGAGAGAGTACCATCTGAAGGCCTTCATGGAAGGAACAAGATTGACAAGGTTAGCGTACTGTTTGATGTATTCTTCAATCTGTTGTTCGGATAAGCCATCCTTGAACTTGGCGAGCAATATGTGCTTCACATCTCCCTTGCTTTCCTCCATTGCTAATACAATCTCTTCTGATCTTAGAAGTGAGGGAGAGAGAAAGTATTTGCTGTGTATGTGATGTTTTATCCACTCTTTCAATTTTGGGGTTGTTTTCCTTTTCTAATCTTTTCTTTTCTTTTACGCTCCTTTCTCATTCAAAGAACAAGAACAAAAATTATCACATTTTTGTGGTTTACACCTTTTTTATCTTATGTTTTCTTTAATAGAAAATTTTTTATCCCTTTTGATAATTTTATCACACCCCTCAACCATGATAATTTTATCCAAGATTTGAGTGAAAATGATAGAAAGAGGTTGTCCGAGAAAAAATTTCCACCCTATAGAACATGGAAAAAGGATGGAAAACATGGAAAAATATTGAATTTCCACCATTTTTCTTAAATGAGAACGGAACCTCAATGCTATGATTTAAATCTATACTTTGGATGTATATTTTTTTAGTGTAAAATTTTATAGAATGTCAGAATTTTTATCTTACTCCACTAGTGGCCCCTAGAACCTAATTCTTGCTCCATCTTTTCAAGGTCAATATACAAAATGAAGTTGAAAAATATTAGGTAAGCTAATGTTTTGAACTAATATAGAACACTATTCCAACGACATTATCTTTTGCCTACATTATCTTTGTGTACATATAGGCATACGAGGTGTACTCTTATACATCGGTGTATATATATATCACACTATTTAAATTCAAGATGTATTTCCTTTTTACTCCCATCACCTAGGTGATGTATATATATACCGATGCACAAGAATTTTTGCCTAAGCACACATAGGTATATTTGTATAAGTATATTGATAAAATTGTTTTATACTCTTAAAATGTTTTTAGGAATTAAAATTATGAAAAGAGATTATTGATTTGTTACTCTCGTTAAGAGAAATAAACAAAACATAACTTAATTTTGTTTATTCATAGTGACCATATGATTAGAGCAGGCTTGAAAGCGTAAATATAATTAATGTTTTGAGTGAAAAATATGTTGCCAATTGAAGATGGTAATTTTCAACTTCAGAAAACAAAGAGAAATGTATGGAGTCACATATTCTGTGACACCTCTATGAAGGATTTTGATGAGAAAGTTGTAATGAGCTGACAAGTGGAAATCAAAGATATTGTTTTCAGAATATTCTGGCTTCGAATCTGCCAAACTTTAGCAGTTTGGAAGATAGCCTCTTTTTATTCTTGATGATTGCATAACAACACAAACAAACAAGTCATCGCTAACTTCTTTTTATCTTTTTTCTTTTTCTTAGATAACATAGCAACACAAGAATTAGCAAGTCCATTAGTCACATCAAAACAATGATGCAGCTCAAGACATGGTGTATACATACTCAATTACAAAAGGCAAAATCCATCTACAACTCCTTGTACTTTTACCTTTTGTTTCACTAGGTCCTTGTACAATTTTTGTGTTTTAATAGATCCTTATACTTTTATATTTCACATCATTAAATTCAATTTTAACGGATCTAACTAAACCGTTAAGTTTTCCGTTAATTAAAATCCACATAATATATTCTTCTTTAATCATATTCCACCTAGGATAATGATTAGACATTACATCAATTTATTCTTCTTCTATACGTGAGATTGTATTTGATACATAATGCTAATTAGATTTACCCTAAGGCAAAGGCGGCAGCCATTATTCTTTTTTTCTCTTCTTTTTTACAGTTTCTCGTTCCCGCTTCTCCATCACACGTATTCTCTTATTTTTCTTCTGTAGTTTCTCCATTCTTTTCGTGATAGTGGATTTGTGAATTTTGTGGTTCACTTGATTTTCCAATTGACGAGAATTAGTGGAGATAAATCGAGATTGATCTACATCGCAGGCCGCACGAACAAAGAGAGGAACTCCTTGCTACGACTGCCTCGATCACGAGCCGCGATCCATTCAGATCGCATCGAAGAACCCCGCCATAATTATTGTCGTTCTTGTTACAATTTCCAGCTCGGGAATTTCACGTTCCATTTCTTCTTCCTCGTCTTTTGGGCTGGTTTAACTCTACGTCTATGCGTTCCACCTTCCTTCCCCATTTTCAATTTTAAAAAGCTGATGTGTGTATTTAAAAAGAGAAAATCTGATGTGTATTTTCTATTGTAATTTTATTTTAATAATATATGATTATGTGGAATATGCTTGACGGAAAAACTAACGATTTTGATAACTCCGTTAAAAATGGATCCAATGATATAAATTATAAAATTACAAGGACCGAATAAGGTGGAAAAATAGTAGAAGGACCTATTGAAACATAAGGTTAAAGTACAAGGGCCTTGAGATGTGTTTTGCCTTTTCTCAAACGTTTTTCTACATGCAAAATTTAATGCGCCATCTTAACGGTTGAAATAATAAGCGTTAATGGAGATATTTGACCAATTTCATAAGAAAAAAATTATTTTTGCCCAAATTCATAAGAAACATGCACCACATAACCAAACGGATATTTTTGCCCCTAATGTCACAATCGGTCAAATGATTTTTGTACTTTGTTCTTACACCCTTCTTACACATTTAAGTTTTTTCGTGTTTCAATGTACTTCTTCTATAAAAATCATGGCAGATTCTCTTTTTGAATTTAATGCGCACAAAAGACAAGGGGTAGATGGGAATTAAAGAGACAGCCATCAGTCAACATTACAGCGGGCGGATAACAAGTCTGCGAGCGGATACCGTGTTACAATAGCGAGCGGATAACACAATCCAGCGAGCGGATAACACAACTTCAACCGAAATAAAAATTGAAATTTGAAAAGTAGGCTGACATGGCAATAATGACGAGCGGATAACCCGCTTACGGGCGGATAACATGTGGGCGGATTAATGCGGACAAGGGGTAGATGGGAA
>JAYJMF010358117.1:0-10336 GCA_036873715.1 Salvia sclarea | reverse complement strand
CTAAGCCTACAAGGTTGTATGCTGGAAATCATGAAGTTGAAAGGGCAAAATTGCTACAAACTGCCCCATATGAAGAAGGGGGCTCTTTTAAGGCAGGATCTACTTCCACTGAACCTGGAAGTTCCAGCTCTCTTAGTAAGGGAATGCATAGATTATTTAACTGAACATGGAGCAGTGGATGGCATAGAAGACCTATTGATTCAATTAGGACTTCAACCTAGTGCAATGGACACTGAAATTGAAGTCCTAATGAATCAGTTAGGACTTGAATGAAGTGCAAGGATGGGAGGCTGCCTAACAAAGACAAAGATATCATGTTTTTTGTTTTTTGAATTTATGCCTATTAAACATGTTTGAAAAGTTCTTTTGTGCACATGTTTAAGGTGTAAATAGCTCATGATATCACATCTTGTATGTAATGTTTTGTAGAAAATGTTTGGAATGAAATGCATTTTATGTTTTGTAAAAAAATGTTTTATGGGCAGAAAACACAAACACACAGTAGGCACAAACACACAATACATAATTAGCAGAAAATCTATCATAATTTCAGCCAACACACAATCAGCAGAAATCCATCATCCCAACCTCCAGCCAACACACAATCAGCAGAAATCCATCATCATTTCACAACCCAACCTCAAGGAAAGACCAAACACATCTCATACAAATTTATAGAATCATAGATGTGGTAAAAACAACACATAGTGAGCACAATTTTCTTATCATTTCAGAACCCAAAAAATCGCACCATCACCCAACTGCCTTGCACATGCAACAATTTCCAGTCAAGAACTTAAGAACAATAAGAAAGATCTCACCCAAAATAATTTCGGAAGCAAGAGCTTGAGCATAGATCTGCTCACTGGGTCCAACATATCAGCATCTTCGTCATCCCAGTGAGGAAGAAACATTTTCTCCCATTTTTCATCACATAAGAGGCTTAGATCTTCTGCCACCATTGGGTCTGTTTTGACAGACCGCCGGTAATATACAAGGAGCTCTTTGCCACAAATTCCTCGAATGACGGATCTGGAACAGTTGCTTGGCTCGATCTCAGATGCGCCGCTCTTTAACTCTCTGGAGTTCTCCGCTGCCACTGGATCGACATCGCGGCGACGAGCCACCACTGCCACTTGATCTTTACGGGGCGACGGTAGATCGGATGCTTTCGAGGTCGCGACCTCTGCTCTCTCTCCGGAGCGCTGCTCCGGCCATCCAGCGCCACACTCGCCGGCAGAAACATCACCTTCGACGGCGAAAAGTCAGAGAACTGCTCCTCAGTGTTAGGAACGACCATCTCGCTCAGAGATTGGGCATATTCCCAATCGGAATCCATCACAGTGTCGACGAGATTTTTCCGCAGCAGGAGGCGGCGGCGCAGCCGGGAAAGAAGGGTTTCAGTGGTGGAAGAGGAGGCGGCGCAATTGGGAGGAAGATGAACGACTATAGGGTTTTCTCTCCCAATTTTGTGTAGGTGGTGATAATTGAAGAGAGAGAATGAGAGAGAGTGTTTGTTTGTTTTTTGAGGCGGTGAGAAGGCGTTGATTTCAAGAATGGCAGATAAAATTAACAAATTATTTAGTCAATTAATTAAGGTTTAATTTAGGCCAAAAAGGGAAACATGCCATGTTAGATGGGACGGCCCGAAAAGGAATACTGGCCATGAATAATGGGACGGAGGGAGTATCTAGTAAGAAATATAAGCATTAGCTAGGGAAAAAATTCACCTTCTTCACACAAACCAATATAATGTAATAAATTAAGAAATAATTATTATTAGAAAAAAATAGTTTGAACAAAACAAATTGAATTAAAGTAGTTCATCATTATAACAACCCCTTATTTAAAACCCTAATTTCTAATAGGTATTTCGTGTTAGTTTAATTGTTAACAAACAAACAACTAAATTTACAACACAAGCAATGAAGTAACCAAATTAAATTTATTAGATCAGTGGGAAATTGAATATTTAGAAATAAGTTCAAATTAATAGGTTTGAAACGCGTAAGGTATGATTGTTGTTGTAAAAATACAAGAAATCAAAGTATTTTGGTCCTTTTTCATAAAGAAATTCGGAAGCAAATTGATTATGTTGACTCATCGATTCGTCCGGTATCTAACTTATAAGATTCATTTATAATTTAGTTTACCAGACCGAAAATTTATGACATTCAAAATCTATAAATCCAATGTCACATTTAGTAAAGATTTATGATACATGTATAGGATGTACCCAGTGTATCCGGGCGTCCCCAATGATGTATTAGAAATGATACCTTGGGAAATCTTACATTGAGAAGAACAATGGCCGTCGTTTTCGTAAGTTTGCTTGCGAGAATTTTTTTTAATGTTGAAATTGATCTCCAATTGATGGCCGCCTAATCTCGATTGTCAATTTTTATTTATTTTTTGTATAATTGATGTAGGCGTATAGTTAGAGCATTAGTAAAAAAAATATTATATATATATATATAGGGGTGGGTTATGGTGAGAAATTCCTTAAGATAGGAATATAGGAAAAAATATTTTAAATATGTGTGTGTAGCACCATCAGTATTACTAGTTAGCACAGGTTTTAAATATGTGAGTTTAGCACATATTTCATTATTTCATAGCACGAATTCTCTAGCACAAACAATACAAACAGCACAAACATCTAGCACAACCTTTGCTACGCACACACAGCACAAACACTTAGCACAACTGAATATTAATCTCAACCATTGATCCAACTCAATGGAAGGTCCAGATTCATTCCTATTTCCTACGAAATTTACATATCCTACTTGAACCTATCCCTATATATATATATATATATGATTTCTCATAGACAAAATCATGCAAGCATCCATAAAATTCTTGAAGAATATCTCTGTTAAGAATTAGTTATATGTTTTTTGGTGGTAATGACATGTTACATTAATGGTACATATATGATGATTCGTTGATATATATATACACACATATTAATTACTTTTAAAGTCTATACAGTTCAAAAGTTAAGTCAACCATAATTTTGGACTTTTTATGTAATTTCTTAAAACTTCTAGAGTTTATTCAAAATTTTGGACCCTAACAATTTTCAGAATTTGCTTAAAACATCTAAGTTAACGTTGACTGAGTTTGACCAAAAGAAAATTGGTAGTTATTTATCCACATAATTAGCAATTAGGACTGAAAGTAAGTCAATATATGTTTATTATGGTAAACTTTTGGCAATTAAGTACCAAAAATTGATAAGAAATTAAACATAAAGTGAAAACGAAAAGTCCTTAGACCTGATCAAAACAACATAGAGTCGACGTGGAAATCGTTGGAACAGGTTGGAATTTCTAAATACACCCTTCATTTCCTAACCATTACTATACGGTGTTGGACTCTTGACGTGCTTAGATAAGAGACATTTAAAATTGTTTGATGTTGATAACGATCGGTTAATATATAATTTTTTTTATTGTTAGCATGTGCAACTTTGAAGATACGTCGGGATCACAAAGATAATATATTTAATGCTATCTTTTGATGCTAATTTAGACTTTTATCAATTTTCATATCACATTCTGCATTCAATGGTGATAATACTGGGCTTCGTTCAAAAAAAAAATGTTCACAAACTTTTGTATGAATTTTAATAAATTGTATTGAATGTAAAGGTAATGGAAATATAAATTTACAGTATGCAAGAAGAGTTTTATGGGATTCATATTTAAAAGAGGAAAATGAATGTTTTTCGTGGACAGGTGAAAGAGAAAATAAGTTAATATTTTCGTGAATGGGTGTAATATTACTTCCACAAAAGATATACTAATATATATATATATATATATGTTTAATAAAAATGTATATTTATTCTTTTACCTTTGACTTAAAAGGTGTCAACATATATGGAAAATCAATTCGCCCCTCACAATATTCGAACTCGGGGTACATTTATTAAATTAGATGGATTCATCGTAAATCATTGTGATCGAATGTTTTAAAATAGTTCTCACTTTAATAGGGATTTTTATCTTAACATTTCCTTGTCTTGAACCCTAGTAATACATATAATCTCAGTTTGGGCAAGAAAAATGATCAATTTTCAGGGGTGAAAACACAAGTTAAAGATAATTAGTTTAGTACAAATTCTTAAAACTTGTGGGTCTAAAATTTATTATCAAAACTTCAAGCAGTTTGAGCGGCAGCTACATATGATGATGGTTGGTAGCAGATTCCGGTGTATCAATAAGCCAGAGCCGCCGTCATTGATGAGAATTTGGCACCCTTTCAATTCATTCTCAGTTTCCATGCCATCTCTTACCCTGTAAAATTTCAATTCTTTTTCTAAAAAAGTAAAAAAAAAAAAAAAAAAAAAAAAGATACAATTTGTTTGCGCCACAGATGAATGTGTAATTATACATCTATGATATATATTTTTTGTTTTATAACACAAAGAAAGATGTAATTAGTGTCAGTTAGTATTATACATGATTCCATAAAAGTTTTTAAAAAAAATAAAAATTGGACCTATATATAAGGTTTAAGAAATTATTCGTACACTTCAATTACCTTTTACTCGCGTGTTAAACGAGTAAAAATTCGTTATTTTATATTATAAAGATTGACATTGAGACTACATAGCAACAAACGCGATATGTGGTGCTAAAATTGATTAGAGACCAAACGTAACGGAAAAGGACCACAAATGGGATCGATTTTTTTTTTATTATTATTATTATTAGCATTTGCAAGCCTGGACCGAGTGAAGCGTGGGCACTCTTAGGCCATAATTTGCCTCGATCACATAACATTTCGATATCTTGCGATATAGTTTTGGTAAGTATTAAGCACTACGACTATATATCTTGCTTGTAAATGTGAAAATAAATTGAATTATTATATGAACTCATTCGAGATCTTTTAAACACCTTTCATGTGCTTTAGTAGATCGGAAATTTTAAGATCGATCGATTGGTTTGTTTCCAATTAAGCTATCGAACCATGTCTAAATTAAAACCTTATACATGATATACAACTCATAATTTATTCAAATAATTACGTATCTACTTTTCAATTAATATGAGGAATAAAGAAAAAAATATATAGATATAATCTCATTGTGAGAATATATACGTTAGTGGGCTGAGTAAATATATACGGTCGATGATTAATGATAATTTCATATATTTGGTGAATTCTCTAAACATATACTATAATTTGACGCATTTCGAATAACGATAGTATACTAGATTTTAACAAATAAAACTTGAATCAACAAAAGATTAAATTAATACTGAAACTTCAGTTTCTATCAGTACCATTGCATTAATTAAACAATAGATTAAATTAATATATACCTTAAAATATTGAAATGATCCTATATATGAGTATCATTATGTTTTGTTCGACCCTAACTCGAATTATTAATCCATAGAGTTTTAGTTTGTGACCCCGCGACGGCCTCGAGACCTAGAAGATGTAATTATCAAAATGCTAGTTTGAGACCATTTTTGTCGAGCCAATACTGCACACTAATAATACGAGGAAATTATTACCTATCTATAAAATTAAATGAGTTATCCATATTTGAAGAGCCAAACCCTCTATCACTAGATTCACTACTCACTAGTCACTAGTCAATACTCGTGGTTCTATTTTGATGGGTAGCATTTCTTTTTCAACTATAAATAATTTAGTTGGGATAACAATATTTTAATGCCTTCACATCAACTATATTCTCAGGCATATTAAAAGGCCATGGCCAATCATATAATTTTATTAAATTATTAGAGTGGAATTTTCTGTGATCAATAATCTCGAAATGGATATATTAGCATGCAATATATACTAAACTCATTAATATATACTCATTTACACGTAGCTAGCTTAGCTATCAATCTTTCTTTGATTATTATTTATTTGCACTTCCACAAGGCAAGGCTGAATACGATCATTGATTCATTTCGTTATAACAGCAAAAATAAAAATAAAAAAAATTAACAAAAAATCCAAGGAAATTACAGTTCAACCACTCGCGAGTTTCAGGGGTCGTGCCTTGTTAACAAAATCTCTATTTACGAAAATTCAATTGAAAATGACCAATCAGTTCCAATTATTTCAGATTAGGCCAAAATTCCTAGCGGAAGTCTACATATGATCATTATATTAGTTATTTATAATTAGAGATCGAATGAGGAGGGTTAGTTAGGGTCGAGTTAGTTATAAATAAGATTAATTAGTAATCTACAATGAATATTTATTTTATTATTAAATAATAAATCATAAAGCTTGTCAATCTACATATAAATGAATTGAAAGATCAAAATAGCCGCACATACGTGGGAACGGATGAACGGGATTGCGGCTCGTGGAAATAATTATGAGAATAGGACCAAAACTACACATAATTAAAATTGTAGGGGACATAAATGCGAACTTTCTAACTATAAAGTAAGGTCATTAATTTACACCACAATTATTTTGGCGCTCAAAGTCAACTCCATGTGATGATCATCATAGAGAGAATTGGGGTGCTCCAATAAATTAATATCAATCTTTCATAATATACTATTATTTTCTTTCATTTTGTGTTATTTAATTTATTCAATTTTCGATGCAAGTGGCGTCGATCCATTATTTACTGTGATACCCTCGAATTGAAGGCAACTACTTGCGGAATGTGATGATATCTCCATTTATAAGCTATGTTAACAACATGTGATGATAATTCAGTTTTTATCTTATTTTTGGATTATTAATATGTTATTTAGAGACACAATATCCTTTTCTTGAGAGATTTTATTGGCACATGCATGCATGGGAAAATACTAAATTAGAGTGAAGTACTCCTCATCTTGGAAAGATAGTTGGTGATCATCAGCCATACTAACTCGATCAGACCCATATCCAAATAAAACTCAATAGTAATTTCCCACGTAGAGCTCTCTCCTAGTCATAGCAACATTATTGACTCGAACATTTGTTAAACGATCTCACTCAAGTAACATTGTATATGAAATATCGTTGGTTTTGGTACTAATTACTAATTATATATACTGACTTGTTTTATTTTTGTCTATCATGTTCGTACAATTATAAAATTTATGTACGTATTATTCAAAATAAGTGAAAAGTATATCATGGAAGAGAAACTACATGCTTAAGCACAACTATGGTTAAACGAGTCTTGGCGTTTTGGCTTAATTAAGCTACAATTTTTTTTTTTTTGAAAGTATGTATATGTTTTTGACCGACAACCACTGAACCACTCTGTTGCGGCAGTCAGCAGAGGAGCTTGACTCTTATTCAGGGGTGCAACTGCAAGTCGTAAAAAAAGAACTAGCTAAGTCTAATGTACCATATTTGATGTACCATTTTATATATCATTTTTATTTTTCTTTGATTTTATAAATATTTTTTCATCAATTTTATTTATTATAATACTATGAATATTACTCTTAAATTTTTATTTCAAAAAATTAAATTTTAAAAACATTATATACCCTAACTTTGGATTTATCAACCCTAAAAATGAATTGTAAACCACTAAAAGTGAAATTAAATGATAAAAAATAATTATACATCATAACTGAATGGAACGAACCTTTATTAATGATTATATAATTAACTAAAACATATAAAATTAAAATTGAAGAAAAAATATTTAAAAAAGTAAAGAAAAACGAATGTGGTACATGAAGACGTGGTACACTAAATAAGATACACTGGATCTCATCCCCAATAAGATGACCAAATAAATAAAATACAACCAACATTACTCCAATAGTGTTTAGCAAAAAATGTTGGATTGTTACTATATTTATTTATGGACTCAATACATTAATTTTAATTTTTTTGCAGCAATAAATTCTTATAAAATAAATTAATGTCTTCACTCGTATTAAAAAATGATATATTCTAGAATTGTTGAATAAACCTATAAACACAACTTTAAAGATAGTTGGTAAGGATTTTCTGGAATTAAAGAAAGAAGAACAAAGAAAGAAGGAGAGAATTCGAGAAAACGGAAGGAATGAGTAGAATATTCTAGTAATCATAGTAGTCCACGAATTGAAGTCAGTCGACCACAAATATATATTGTAGCTTTTCAATTATTGAGGGTAGAGAAAATAACTTAATGGCGGTAGGGATTGAATTCCAAAAAATGAAATTTCTCTATCCGCAATAGACACACGTCCACACACTTTGCACAAATTGAAGTATGTCAGATAAGAAGGGCTTGGAGCAGTTAAGAAAAAGCCGAGTTATTCAACAACAAAATGAAATGATGGATACGAGATGCTAGAAAGAGGGTAAGGCTCTCTTATCTTATTTAATTATCAAGCATTAGGATACGACAATTTTTTTGAGAGATCGCGAAGGTGAGGAGGAATTCCACATATGTATCTTGCAAGGATAGTCGAGCAGGTGAAAGTTCGAGTATGATCGTGAGAAATAGACGTGGTCAAGGACAAGAGATCGGGGCAGAAGTCATGGATGTAGACGAGGTCGGAGGAGACTTCGTTAACAACATGAAAGAAATTAGTTGACATGTAATTTTTTTCGTTGTTGTTGACGAAGCCTCCTCCTCATTGTCCACGTCCACGGCTTCTACCTCGATCTATTGTCGTTGACCATATTTTCTCCTATATTATCTTTGGTCGTCACTCGAATATTCTTCTTTATCATGTATTTGCATTTTTTTTTTAAATTTGCTCTCCCATGTCTAGTTTCATTTTTGTTTTTCCTCTCATGATCGTAATAATTCCAAAGAGAACAATAGTCACCCCTCCAAAATTTAAATTTATTCCATCGTAGCCGTTATGTGCTCAAATTTTGGAGTTAGTGATTGTAAAAATTTTTCCATGATTCTTTTTTCACCATTTCTTTTTATTTTGATTTGAAAGCGTCAAGATTTTTGAAAAAGATGATATGAAAATCTATTTGGAATTTTCACATACAATGGTCCAGATTCACCCCTTAAGGTTTGAAGAGACTTTATTCATTTGCTCGGCTCCTCTGCAAGATATCTGGAGCTCACATGCTTCTTTGACGGTATTCGCCCTAGAGATTTTCTCGAAATAGTTATCCCCAAACACTTGATAAATGAGATAAAGGGCTTTCTTGTCCCGCTTTCTCGCATCTCACAATCTATCATTTTGTTGTTGGGATAGCTCGGCTTCTTCTTGCGGCTTCTCATGGTGTTCTCCACAATCTCACGTCTCGGTGTAGGTAATAACATATGCTTGGAAAGGAACATGTTCATGGAGCTTAATGAGTCAGTAAGTACTAATGCATGTCTCCTTTGGTGATGAATCAAAAGTTCGTATTAAAGGAGAAGGAATATTTTAATCCGTTTAATCTTGGGTGATATTTCACCCTTTTGTCAAAACTACCCCTCCCCCTTCTACGTGTGCCTCCAACCAGAACGCTCAAGGAAGCTACCACCATCGCCGCCGCAAAGGCCACTACCAAAACCATCGCCGCCACCGTCTCTCCGTCTCCTCCGGTCACCAGCCTCTCTCTCTCTCTCTCTCTCTCTCTCTCTCTGTCTCTCTCTGTGCATCGATTTTGGGGAAATTGTTGAGCAGCAAAATTGGGAGCCAACAAAAGCAAGGGATAAGGAAATAGAGAAGATCAAACAGAGGGGTTGCGTTCCTCTTTCCCTCTTTTCACTAACATATCTAAACATATGAGCCTCCAAGTGCAAATTTCTTTTTTTCTCTTAATTTTTTTTCTTTTCATTATTTTTTATTTATTTGGTGAGTGTATGTACAGGAGAAAGGGGTTCAATGTATTTGAATTTCTTGAATTTTAATAAGTTTTACTTTGATTTGGATTTTTATGGAGATGGAAATGGCAGTGGGGGTGAATTTTATTGAAGATGGATGCGCTATGATTTTTGGTGTGGGGAGGAGGGTGGGTGTTGTTTCTTGAAGATGGAGATGGCAGTGGGGGTGGATTTCTTGAAGATGGAGATGGTGGAGGTGCATGGTAATGGAGGTGAATATTGTAGGAAAAAAGAGAAAAAAGAGTTGGGATATTTTTGTCATAAATGTTCATGAGGTTATAATCGTAATTGTTATTTTATTTAGATTTTAAACAAGAGTATCAAACACCTAACTCATATTATACTTTTCTCATCTTTTCTCCTCTTATTCCAACAATTCATATTATTTTTAGCTCAACTTGGTATATTCTACCTAGGCTACCAAACGAGCCCTGAGGGGAGTCAATGATAAAGGATATTAGTAGGGATGGCAATTTACCTGTGGGCTCCCGATACCCGCGGGTATCCGACCCTAATAGGTGCGGGTTTGAGAGGCATTTAATATCCATGGATAGCTTCGTGGGT
>JAYJMF010358106.1:0-10338 GCA_036873715.1 Salvia sclarea | reverse complement strand
ACAACTCAAGTCAACTACATTTTATTAAAACCCGCACCGAGTCAAACGATGCATTATTTTCGTGGACGGAGGGAGTAATAAAGAGAACTTTCTTAAACTACAAAATTTAAAGAAACTACACAAATAAGTATCATTACATTCTTTAACAATGTTTCCTCTAGACAAGACATGAAATATAAAATATACATGACCACAAGATACATCTCATAAAATACAGTTATTTTTAGACGAAAACACACACAAACAACTGTTTAAGGTAAACACCTTAAGAAGCAAAATAGCAATACCAACACTATTGTCTCCTGCCTCGTTCCCTCGCCACTCGTCTTGCATTTCTCCTTCTCCTCTTTCTGCGATCCAGTATCTCTTCAACAACCTCTTCTATTTTGTCGAAGTATTTATCTCTGAAGCTTCGGCAGAACAGAAGTAGCCAGACGATGCTTCCTATGCCCACAACAAATCCAAGTGCAGCGGATACATATCCCCACTCAATCTCCCCCTTCTCTTCTACATTTTCATGTTCCGATGGTGGCACGTCTTGAGTGCAGCTTATGTTGAGATTGATCAAACCACACAATCCTGGATTTCCTTTGAAGGAATCAGCTGAAAATGTTTCCAATTGACGGCTATTTGGGATCTCTCCGACCAGTTTATTGTAGGATAGATTCAAGAACGAAAGGGATGTGAGCCCTCCAAGCTCTACTGGTATGCTCTCCATTAGTTGGTTGCTTGACAGATCCAGTGATTCAAGTTTACTTAACCGACCAAATGACTTTGGGATACTTCCATTGAGGGCATTGTGGGAGAAGTTGAGATTACGAAGTAAGTTTAGATCACCGGTTGCATTTGGTATCTTTCCTGTGAAATTATTGCAAGAGAAATCCATGGTACTGAAGTTTGACCAAATCTTGTTATACTCTAAAGTTTGCCCTTTGATGGTCAATTTTACGCTAGAGCGCACCAATGAGTAATAACCGTCGGGAAAGATAACATGTTGCCGGAATCGTGCATCAGTCCCCAGCGACATTGCCATCCAATTAGAGAAGTTGAATGATTCAAGACTTCCACCCAAAAAATTTGAAGATATATCTACAATTTGAAGCTCTGGCCAGCTCTTGTGACATGTCACTTCTCCATGGAATCTGTTGGAGTGCAAAACAAGAATACGCAATGCCGGTGATAACATGCATGGGAAACTGTCGTAGATGTTGTTTTTTCCAACATTCATCAACCTCAACAACCTGCAACTTTTAAGGGACTCGGGGATTTTCCCTTCTAAACCATTATTGCTGAGATCCAAGATTACTAAGCTACAATCTTCAGGAAAATTATCTGGAATGCTCCCACTTATATTATTGTATGACAAATCAAGAACATCGAGCTTAATGGCTCTATAGAGGGAGGTTGGAATTGATCCACTCAGACTGTTATTAAAAAATAACAATTGTGAAATTTGAGATGCAGGTGGAATTGGCAGGTGCAACTCACCTCTAAGCTTGTTAGAGTTCAAGTTTAGAAATCCAAGGGAAGCAGGGATATGGTAAGGCTTTTGTAGATATGTCAGACGATTAAAAGAGAGGTCCAAAAATTGAAGTTGTGCTCGCCAAATCCAACTAGGTATCTCCCCGGCAATCCGATTGTTTGATAGGTCCACAAAATTTATCATATCAGAATGTTTGATGAATTCAGGAAAATCAGACAAGTTACAGGAAACTAAATCTAAGTGTTTTAGTTGGGGAAATCCATAGGTGACGTTGCTAACATCTACTGACAAGTTGTTGTAAGATAGATCGAGGTATGCAAGACTGGCAAGGCTTTGAAGTTTATCCAGTTGAAATGTGCCATTAAATTGGTTGGAGCCAAGATAAAGCTCCACCAATGAAGGGAGACGGAATAAAGAATCGGGAACATTACCAGAGAATGAATTCCAACTCAAATCTAAACTAACCAGATTGGAAAGACCTTCAAACATTATAGAAGAAATCGAACCATTCAATAAGTTAGAGGAAAAGTCCACATGCATTAGCTTGGTTAGGTTAGCCAAGGTGGATGGAAGCGAACCAGTCAACGAGTTAACAGACAAGTCGACATGAATCAGCCTGGTTAGGTTAGCAAAAGTAGATGGAATCGATCCAGTCAACGAGTTAAAGGACAAGCCAACATAAATCAGCTTGGTTAGGTTAGCGAAGGTAGATGGAATCAAACCATTCAATAAGTTATAGGACAAGTCGACATAAATCAGCTTGGTTAGTTTAGCAAAGGTAGATGGAATTGAACCCTTCAATTGGCAGCCCCTAAGACTCAAGGTGGACAGAATCGGAAAATTGGTGAACAAGTCTGCAGGAATTGCTATTGAAAGATTGTTTCCATCTAGTCGAAGAGTAGAAAGGGAATGGAGTTGCCAAAAGGAGTTAGACAAAGGGCCAGACAAATCACAATAAGACAAGCTCAAAGAGGTGAGATTGGGTAAATATGAAGATATAATGTGGCTCCATTTTCTCCTATCATCAGAGGAAGTAATATTGACAGAATCAAGATACAACTCTCTGAGCCCTGTAAGGTTTTGGACAAGCATCTCCAAATTCTCCATTTCTAGAGTAAAGATATCCGACATATCGAGACTAACCAATCTCATCAAAGATGAAATTTCAGCAGGAAGCTGCCCACCAAAATGAGCAGATGACAAATTCATGTGTGTCAAATAGGTGAGATTGTGAATACCTCTTGGAATGGGAGTGCTCTTGAAGTTATTGAAGGCTAAGTTTAGCTTCTCCAAATACTCAAGCCTGAAGAGGCTCGACGAATCCCCAATTCCACCAGAAATTCCCTCAAAATCGAGCTGCAAACTCACGACGTGGCCAGCAGCATCACAATCCACACCATACCACTTGCAGCACTCATCATCCCTTTCATTCCATTGCACAAGTTTAGTTGAAATAGAAGAATTGAAGATCAACTCATTCTTGAATTGAAGCAACAGCATCTTCTGATGCTCCACACATTGGATTTGAGTATAAGAAGAATGAGTAGTGAAAATGAAGGAAGAAAGTAGTAAAGACATGAAGAAATTTCTTGGAAGCATTGTGAAGTAGAAAGAGAATTACAGCTTAGATGCAAATTAGCAGATAATTAAGATGTGGATTTAAATAGACAATAGCAGTTGATCGCTTAGAATGGTTATTTCGACGACCACTGGAAAGACTATTTGCTGCGTAGAAAAGTCTTATTGCATGAAATTAGTATTTCTAAGTCTCAGTCTTTCCCCCCTTAATTAACTATTAGTGTGTTGATTAAGTAGTTGGTAAAAAATTAAATATTTTTTTTCCATATATTCCACATATGTAGGGCCAATGTTACTATGTTAGTTATGGTGGAAAGACTTTGACTTTTGGCTTCAAAGACTAAATCAACTTGCGTTCACAAACGTATACCATTTCTCTACATAACAAATTGTATTCCTATGGTCCGCAATTCTCTATAGTTAATAGTCTTAATTTTAAAATATATCTCAATTAAAATTTAATAAATTTTGGCTCATCTGGAAAGGATTTTAATTAAGGCATAAATGGGCTTTCTGCCTCTTGATCTTATATTTCAAAAGGGGAATTCTATTCATAGCCCCATTTTACTCGATGTAGCCCCCAAAATTAAAATAATAATAAAAATAATACTAAGTTTACTATTTTACCCTTATAACACCAAAAGTGTTTTACGAAGCTCATAGCCCCCAATTACAGCAGTAAGCATATGAAACCATGAAAGTTAAGAGTTTTCGATGCCCATAACTCCCAAAAGTGTTCTAACATATCAAGTATACTAATTTGTATATGCAGTCTCGAAAAGTCTCTATTGGGAATCAGAGGCTCGAGATCTGCATTGGTATGGCGATGGTCTGCATTATGTGCACGCACGTACGTAATTGGTTTAACCTAATGTCCGAGCACCGTTCGACGGAGGCTCAGCAGTCGCTTTGCGTGCGTAAAGGACGAAATGGCATGGGCAAGCGGTGGATCGGCGCAGCGCTCGCGTTCGCAACCCGCTGCACGCCTTCGCATCTGCTGTTCGTTGCGTGAAGAAAGAGGCGGCGGTCGACGACATGGTGCTAGGCGCACGCGTGCATCGCCGCCGCACTGATGCTGCTCTAGATCCGGCAGTGGTGCGGGGCGTGCACTCCGGTGATTGGGCGAGCGGTGGTCAGCGGCGCGAGGAGAATGATTCGGTGCTTTGTCTTTTCCGGCTCTGATCCGGAAGCTGCCCAAGAAGAATGTTAGCTTGACGAGAGGGTGCAATAGTGCTACAACCAGGGCACTCTTCGTCGGATTATGGTTTCGTGTCTCGTCGGGAAGATTGCGGTGGAGAGCTTTCGTAAGTTCACGGAGACAGCGAATTACGTTGATGAGGTGGGTTCCGAGAGGCCGTCCATGAGGGGCGTGCCATGGAATCCCCGCTTCATCGTGAGATTCACTGCCGTTACGTCACCAATCCCCTGACTGGGCCACCCGCCGCTCGGTCCGGCCGACGTCCCTGTTGGCGGCGTTGAATATAATACGAGCTATGTATTTGATGCAGTTCAGTTGGGGGCTATGAATCTGATGCGTAAAGAAACGTGAGTTATGTTTTTTAGTTTTGGGGGCTACAAATTATAAGGGCAAAATAATCGATTCAATATTATTTTTATTATTATTCTAATTTTGGGGGTATAATGAGCAAAATGGGGGCTATGAATAGAATTACCCATTTCAAAATGGGGGATTCTATACATAGCCACCTTTTTACTCATTATGATATAGCCCACTAATTTAATAATAATAAAAATATTTATAAAGTTACTGTATTACCCTTACAATAAATTAAATTACTACTAATAAAGAGTTTTAATGGACTTTTTCATAACGCAACAGCCCAAGTTCGTCTATTGAAAACAATTTAGTTTTGAATTTTCTATAAAATCTATTGAAAACTGTGAGTATTTTAGAGCACACAATGTGCTCGACATAATTCCCGTATGATTTCTCTGTTTCTGTTTGGCTTAATTGTGTGTACGAGCATTTAGGTGGTGTTATACTTATTAGTTGAATTTTGAATTAATTGTCTTAATTTTGAGTTGTTTTAAGCCTTCATTCTTCATGTATGACTTCAAATCATTCTATTGCTTGTAGAATGTCTTTCATTTGATATTGATATTTCCTAGCGACATTACCGAGTAAATTACATTTCTCTTCTTTGTTTTTTTAACATTCACTTGTAGTTTTTTGCCTGGTTATAAATGTGAAGAGTTGATCATTAATGAAATTTGGTTAAATTTTTGAAGGAGAAGAGAGGGGAACATGTAGGAAGCTGAAATAATTTTTTGAGCATTTTCATTTCTCAAATTTTGTTATAAAAACTTGAGTAAACTTCATATCTCGTGAACTGACTTTAAACACAGATACATATGGAAACTACTTGCCAACTACACACCTCAAAGAAACTATTGCCTCCTGCCTCGTTGTCTCACCACTCTTCTTGCATTTCTTCTTCTCCTCTTTCTGCGATACAATATCTCTTCAGCAACCTCTTCTATTTTGCCGAAGTATCTGTCTCTGAAGTTTCGGCAGAATAGAAGTAGCCACACAATGCTTCCTATGCCCACAAAAAATCCAAGTGCAGCGGATACATATTCCCACTCAATCTCGCCCTTCTCTTCTACATTTTCATGCTCTGTTGGTGATACGTCTCTGTCATCAATATGATTGTTGCAGCTTTTGTTGAGATTGATCAAACCACACAGTCCTGGATTTCCTTTGAAGGAACCAGCTGAAAATGTTTGCAATTGACGGCTCTTCGGGATCTCTCCGAGCAGCTTATTGTAGGACAAATTCAAGAATGAAAGGAATGTGAGCCCTGCAAGCTCCACTGGTATCCTCCCTGCTAGTTGGTTTCTTGAGAGATCGAGTGATTCGAGATTACTTAACCGACCAATTGACTTTGGGATGCTTCCATTGAGCGCATTGCCGGAGAAGTTGAAAACACGAACTGTGCTAAGATCACCAATTGTGCTTGGTATCTCTCCTCTGAAATTATTGCAAGAGAAATCCATGGTACTAAAGTTTGACCAGATCTTGCCATACTCCAAATCTAGCCCTTTCACCATCAATTTTATGCTAGAGCCAAATAATGAGTAATAGTTGTTGGGAAAGACAATCTTGCTCCAGAATTGTGCATCACTCCCTTGCACCATTGCCCTCCAACTTGAGAAGTTAATTGATTCAAGACTTCCACCAAAAATATTTGATGATATATCGATGATGTGAAGATTTGGCCAGCTTTTGTGACATGTCACTTCTCCATGGAATATGTTGGAGCGCAAAATAAGAATACGCAATGTCGGTGATAACATGCATGGGAAACTGTCATTGATGTTGTTTTTTCCAACGTTCATGAACTTCAACGACCTACAACTTTGGAGGGACATTGGTATTTTCCCTTCCAAAGCATTATTGCTGAGATCAATTAATTCTAGGATACAATCGTGAGAAAATTTATCTGGAATGCTACCATTGAATTTATTATAAGACAAGTTAAGAAAATAGAGGCGTGTGGCACTAAATAGGGAGGTTGGAATTGATCCAGTTAGACTGTTATTAGCAAATGACAATCTTGAAAGTTGAGATGCAGGTGGAATGGAAAAGTCTGAAAGCTCCCCTATAAGCTTGTTAGAGTCCAAGTACAGTGAATCAAGAGAAGCAGGGATATGGTAAGGCTTTTGTGGATCTGTCAGAAAATTAAAAGAGAGGTCCAGTCCTCTAAGTTTTGCTCCCCAAATCCAACTTGGTATTTCCCCGGCAATCCGATTGTTTGACAAGGCCAGAATTTCTAGCATATCAGAATGTTTGAGGAATTCAGGAAAATCAGATAAGTTACAGAAATCTAGGGATAATTCCTTTAGTTGGGGAAGTTCATAAGTGATGTTGCTAGCATCTACTGACAAGTTGTTGCGAGACAAATCGAGGTTTACAAGATTGGCAAGGCTTTGAAATTTATCTAGTCGAAAAGTGCCACTAAATTGGTTGTTGCCAAGATAAAGCTCCACCAATGAAGGGAGGCCGAAGAGAGAATGGGGAATGTTACCAAACAAGGAATTCCACCGCAAATCTAAATAAACAAGATTGGAAAGACCTTCAAACGACGCAAATCTAAATAAACAAGATTGGAAAGACCTTCAAACGACGTAGAAGAAAGTGAGCCTACCAACGAGTTACCAGACAAATCCAAATAAACTAGCTTGGTTAGGTTAGCAAAGGTGGATGGAATCGAACCCTTCAATCCGCAGTTACCAAGACTCAAGGTGGTCAAACTAGGAAAATTGGTGAAAAAGTCCGCCGGAACTACTGTTGAAAGATCATTCCTATTTAGTAGAAGGGTAGAGAGGGAATGGAGTTTCCAAAAGGAGTTGGACAAAGGACCAGAAAGATCACAACCCCACAAGTTCAAAGAAGTGAGGTTGGGTAAATATGCAGATATAATATGGCTCCATTTTCTCCTTTCATAAGAGGAACTAATATTGACATAACTAAGATAGAGCTCTCTAAGTCCTGTCATATTTCTACAAGCATCTCCAAATTCACTAGTAGAGTAAAGGAGTAGGAGATATCGAGACTAACCAATCTCGTCAAGGACGAAATTTCAGCAGGAAGCTGCCCATCAAAACCAGCACCTGACAAATTCAAGTGTGTCAAACAGGTGAGATTATGAACACCTCTGGGAATGGGGATGTAGAAATCATTGAAGGCCAAATTAAGCTTCTCCAAATACTCAAGTCTGAATAGACTCGACGAATCCCCAATTCCACCGGAAATGGACTCATCATCGAGCTGCAAACTAACAACATTGCCAGCATCATCACAATCCACACCGTACCACTTGCAGCACTCATCCTCCCTTTCATTCCATTCCACAAGTTTGGTCGAACGAGAAGAGTTGAAGATCAACTCATCTTTGAGTTGAAGCAACAACCTTTTCTGTTGCTCAACACACTGCCTATGGGAATGAGTAATCAAAATGAAGGAGGAAAGTAGTAAGGATATGAGGAAAAAATTGGGAAGCATTGTGAACTTTGCTAGAAAGAGAATTACAGCTTTAGATACAATGTGGCAGATAATTAAGATCTGGCTGCATGTGGCTTTAAATAGACATAATTAGTAGAAAATTCAAAGTTTAATTTGTTAAGTGGGGAAGAAATTTCGAGGATACACTTGTTGAGTCAGTGGTAGAAAAGACTACACAATTGACTTGAAAGACTACACAAAAATCTATAAAAGAAATTAAGAAGCTTTATCAACCATGGAAAATAATCACTTGAATACCTAAAAGTTAATTGAGGTGGACTATCGTAACCCGAATGTATATATACATCACTCTACTGAAATAAAATATATATATTCCCACCATATCACATCACCTTAGATTATAAGGTGATATATATATACATCGGGGTACAAGAGTTTTTGCCAAGTTAATTTTATCACCGGTAAGATGCATATATGTGTGTGTTCTTATTGCCACTTGAAAGACTATTGTCTTATTAAGAAAACCTAATTTACATAAAAGTAAAATACAACAACTACTTTTTTCAGTTACAACTCAGAGACACCATACACTCATGCACCTAAGATGACTCAAACCCCCAATCCTATTAAAAATTTTCCAAACTATTTTTGAATGTTTTGCTAAGTAGAAAAGTCTTTATTGCATTAAATTTCAAAGTCTCGGTCTTTCCCCCTTAAATGTTAAGAGTGTTGATTGAGGAACCATTTGTTCATATATTCCACATATGTAGGCCAATGCTAGTTATGGCGGGAAGACTTTTAACAGTTCACTTCAAAGGCTAAATCACAACTTGTGTGGTATTCGTATGATCTACAATTCTCCGAATTAAATTTAATAAAACTAGATGAATTTAATTCTATATATGTGAAAACATGCATGGGAAACTGTCGTTGATGTTGTTTTTCCCAACGTTCATCAGCCACAACAACCAGCAACTTTTAAGGGACTCTGGGATTTTCCCTTCTAAACCATTATTGCTGAGATCCAAGACTACTAGGTCCACAAAACTTATCATATCAGAATGTTTGATGAATTCAGGAAAATCAGACAAGTTACAGGAAACTAAATCTAAGTGTTTTAGTTGGGGAAATCCATAGGTGACGTTGCTAACATCTACTGACAAGTTGTTGTAAGATAGATCGAGGTATGCAAGACTGGCAAGGCTTTGAAGTTTATCCAGTTGAAATGTGCCATTAAATTGGTTGGAGCCAAGATAAAGCTCCACCAATGAAGGGAGACGGAATAAAGAATCAGGAGCGTTACCAGAGAATGAATTCCAACTCAAATCTAAACTAACCAGATTGGAAAGACCTTCAAACAGCATAGAAGAAATCGAACCATTCAATAAGTTAGAGCAAAAGTCCACAGTAGAAAAGTCTTATTGCATGAAATTAGTATTTCTAAGTCTCAGTTTTTCCCTCTTAATTAACTATTAGTGTGTTGATTAAGTAGTTGGTACAAAATTAAAGATTTTTTTTTTTTTTTTCATATATTCCATATATGTAGGGCCAATGTTATTATGATAGTTATGGTGGAAAGACTTTGACAGTTGACTTCAAAGACTAAAATCAACTTGCGTTAACAAACGTATACCATTTTTCTACATAACGAATTGTATTCTTATGGTCCACAATTCTCTATATTAAATAGTCTTTTAATTTTCAAAATTTAAAATATATCTCAATTAAAATTTAATAAGATTTGGCCCATCTAAAAAGGATTTCAAGGCATAAATGCGCTTTCTGCCTCGTGATCTTATATTTCAATTTTCAAACACGGTCCATACAACGTTTTATGTTAGGATAAAAAAATTATAGTAACTTCTCTTTTATAACTCAAAATCAACTAGACTGATATTCTAATCGTGTTGAGTATTGTTCGATGGAATGCTTGAAAGAGTTTATTTCGAGTGATCTATAAAAAATCTACCTATAAAAATAAACTTCCGAAAAATTCATGGAATTCTTTTTGATGACCATATTGAGGTGATCCCTTATTTCTTTCATCCTCCATTTTGTACTTATTTCTCTACTAGGAATTTTGCACCGCGTAAGACACGGTGTTGCTATAATTGCTCCGCAAATTGCTTCCGGGATCAATTACTATACAGGTGACACAGATCCCATAGCTCATCTAGCATTTGGGCAATTGTATCTTTATTTTCGTGACCCAGAAAAAACGTGAGAGGGGTTCATTAGCAAATCCAATAGCTTTATGATGCTGACAAGAGTCATCATGTGGTAGCCCCTG
>JAYJMF010358085.1:0-10338 GCA_036873715.1 Salvia sclarea | reverse complement strand
GAGACCCCCTACCACGCTCCCTTGCTCAAGACACTCTCCCTACGAAGACACTTCAATAGGGTATCCTGCCCAAACAGATTTACTCTCTAGGCAGCCCAACTGACCTAAAGCCTGCCCAAGGTAAGGATGACTTGGCTCCTTTCCCAAGGCTGACGACCACAATCACCCACACAAGTCACACTACTCGGGACAAAGAGACACTCGATGGCTAGTTCCGACTATTGTTTGTACCCCGACCCTGCCCACGGTGCTATTTGCAACTAACACAATAAGCTTGGTCAAGGTGTATAGGAATCCGACCTTGTACTTCGGGAACACACACACACACGAATATAAGCTCGATTAGACCTCACAAACTAGGTTGCCCTCTACCTTAGCTCATAAAACCCTTAGGCAAGCATACTAAACTAACTAGACCTAATCAAAGAAAGAAAAGCAAAAGCATAAAGAGAAACCATACTTGAATTGAAATGAACTTGAATATAAAGCAAGCCCCTAGGCAAGACCAACCTCTACCCAGGGCAAGTAAATATACACGGAATTAAACCATGCCCATAGGGCTTGTTTCTTCCTCATCAACACTCATAAAACTAAGACATGAAAAATATGAAAAGTTGCAGAGGGAGAGCAGCCAAAGATGGAGAGAGTTCCAATGTTGAAGTGTTGGATCGAATATATTTCTCTTTGTCCCTTGTTAGACTTGTATCTCTCTCATGGCGCGGGTCCCGAAGTAGGGTTGGTAGGTCAGCAGCTGGGTTGGACCATTGGGCCTTGATAGAGACGTCTCTGGCTTCATCTAGGGCGGACATCAGCATCCCAATCACCAATGCTGACTTTTCCCGAAATGGTAAAGACAGCCCTGGCTTGAGTCTGTCCTTATCCAGATTCGTTTCCTTTTTCGTGCAAGATCCTGCCAGGTTCTTTGACTTAGTCCCCAAGCTCCCTTTGGGTTTTTCCCGCTCAGCCACCTACCAACTTCTTATCTTCCGCTCCTTTCCATCTTGACTTCGGTCTTGGCTTTACGATAGCTTACTGGTCCAGCTCAGCTTCTACGTGGTATACTGTGTTGGGCAAGACAGGGGAGTGAAACGCCTTGCCCAAGGTACGACTTCTGCGATTTTGCCTCTTTCATGGAAGGTGGCTAGACTTGCCCAAGGCGGATCCCAAACCTGCAAAACTTCCCAAGGTTTCCTCCCAGACACAAACACACACACAAACACACGGAAAAGACTCTTCCTTGGGCAAGAAATACCCCAAAGAAGAGCACGAAAAACGGGCTCCTCAGTAGCCAACTGAGTTGTCACCAAAAACAGCCTTTGATCCTTCTTCCTGCACGTACTGATTGAGATATTCTTTGCAGCCTGTCATGTGCTTGGACTAGCCACTGTCTAAGTACCATAGCTTCTTTGGAGCTTGGCTGTTCTTCCTCTTTTTGTGGTCTCCAATCAGCACAACCTACAAGGATTCAGACTTTAGGTACCCATTTCAGATTGGGTCCTTGAGGATTAATTTTGATTTCGGGGACCCAAATCTGCCTTTTAACTTTGGCGTTAGGTGGAGCAGTAATTTGACGTCCTCTGAAATCAATATAGACCACCCGAGGTGTCTTCAGAATTCCTCTTGCTGAAGGTTGAGCATTTCTGACATGAGTATCCTTCTTCTTGTGATACTGAGTCCAGCGTTGTTGCCTTCTGGACTGAGTGTCAGAATACTTCATCCTATTATGCTGAACTGCCTCAGCATTTTGTGATTTCATTCTTTGCTGACTCCTTTGAGGCTGAGTTTTCTTTTGCTGAACACTATTTGCTAGGTGGCGGGAATGCCGACTTGGTGATTTTGTCGTCGCTCGGGCGACGTTTCCCGATCAAGATAAATTTATAATCCGAGCTCCTTCACTAGGATCAGCTAGTGGCAACCTTCGGGTGGAACCCAAGGGAGAAGAGTGCGTGCTTTCTCGATTTGTCACTGGTTTGGAAGGTGGGTTACTCCTTGAGCAAGGTGTCCGTTGCGACGGACTTGAGCAAGGAAATGGAAAGAGCTAAACAACCTGAAAAACTTAACATAAGAAACAATCAAATAACAAAAAGTTTGGCCACGGTTTCACTTCACTAGGGCTTGGTCAATAGGTTCGGTCCTTGGTTCAAAGGTTTTCCCCGGGTGTATACGTCGTTGGTTATAGGTCAAGAAGGAGGATTCCCCTATAGGCGTCACGTACACCCCCCAGCCTGACCAACATACCCTTTCAGTGTAGAATAGTGTGTAGAGTCCCCCTACAACTACCCCCGCCCTTGCTCAAGACAGTACCCTCACTAGGCGTTACCCCAACAAGTTTAAGCATTGCTCAAGCAGATCTAGTCCTAGGCAGCCCAACCGGCCAAAGGCACGCCTAAAGCCGGACTCACCGCGGTCAGCGGGTCCATCGGCCTTGGTCAATACAACCGCTGCTCCAGCCTATGTTACACTACCCGGGGGTAGGATTTCTCCCCTCCCTTGCTCCGGCTATTATTTGTACCCCCCCCCCTTCCCCACTCGTGTTACCTGCCGAATTCCCACAAGAAAGAAAGGAAAAGGTTTGGGAATCAGACCCTAGGCATCGGGAACGCACACACACCAAGTATAAGCTCGTTTAGACCTCCCATACCCCCTTTGATCGTTGCCCTAGCTCATGAAACCTATATCTAAGCTAACTAACCTAGGTAGACATGAAATAAATGCAGAAAACAAAAGGGAAAAGGAAATCATACTTGAATATTAAATGCGAAATCTAAACAGTGAGGCTGGGCAAGCAACTGTGCTGTCAGCTCAAGAAAAACATAAATACAGAAATTAAAATGCCCGAGGGGACTTGTTTCTTCCTCACAACTCTCAAGAAAACATGAAAAATAGTATAGCTAAGCTAATGACTTGAAGTGGGCTCTGGAGAAGACCCCTCAGAACTCTTGGAGAAGTGAAAGTTGTTGAATGATGTGCTCTCTGATCTCCTCCCTCTTTCTCTCTCCAAGATCAGTTTTTATATGTTGTGTGGCAGCTAGGGTTTGCGTTGGGGCTCCAATGGGCCGCGGATGTTGACAGGAGGGCGCTAGGGCTGGTGGTTGGCCTGTCGCTGTCGCTGGCAGGGACTTTCCCTTTTTGGCCATGCAGCTCCTGCACGCCTTGGGCTCATCAGTTGGCCTCTTTACCACTTCTATGCAAGAATATCTTTGCCTTGATTCTTGATTCTTGATCCCTGAGCAGCAGATATCCTCGGTCAACAGCTCTTATCCGCACCTACCACACTTCTCAATTTTTCTTAGCTTGCTTGACCTGTTCTTCTGCTTCCTCAACCAGCTTCTGCCCTGACCAGCTTCGGGGCGGTACATCCTCTTGGTTAAGTAGAAGATGAATAAATTGCCCTTGACCAAGGACTTCACTTCGGTTTCTTGCCTCTTTCCCCAAGGTGGCCAAGCTTGCCCACGGTCTTTCTCTACCTGTATCTTCCTCAAGAGTGTCCTCCCAGACACCAAGACATGACACAAACACACACAAAAAAGGCTCGATTTATGCCAAGGAAAACATAAAAAGAGACCGAAGAACGGGCTCGTTACTGGGTTAGTGTTCTTATTTGTTTGCTGCTTTTTCTTTTGTGCAACATTCTTGTTCTCCCTGATTGGTTGAGCTTCCTTTGGCTTAATCACAGCCCGCTCTCTCACTAACATCTTGATATTTGAGATGTCTCTAGGGTTTGGAAATATGCTTCTCATTGGCTCTATTGGCTGAGAGTCACTGAATTTCACATATTTTGATTCTTGTTGATTAAAGGCAGTGCTTACCATCTTGCTCCTATCATGACCTAGGCCATCTCTGGCATCTGTAGTTTGTGACACAATCATAAGCTTTCTTTGAAGAGCTTGACCAAACTTTCATTTTTGTTTGGTAATTCTCTGTAATCTTGAGAGATTCTTTTAGCTTGGCGTTGGCATCTTCAGCTTCAGCCTTGAGCTTTTCTCTCTGCTTCTTCTCAACTTCTTTTTTAGCTGTCATCTTGAGAATGAGCTGATTCATTTCTTCCTTTTGGACTTGAAGGATGTGAATCTCTTTCCTAGGAGAGTCAGTCTCTTGACTAGACTCTTTTGCTAATTCTGAAGGCTGATCCTTTTCTTTCAGCTTCAGATTCTCCTCTATCATGTTGTCGTTCATGATCTTCAAGATTTTGTAATCCTTCATAATCTCCTTAATTCCCCCTAGGCTAATGGACGTGTCTGTGTACGAATCCTGTTCAAATGAAGCATGATTATTTAAGAAAGAATTTTGCATGAAGGAATTTACCTCAGTGTTGGGTTGATCATCTTCGAAGCCTGCCATGCAACTATCAGCACAGGTTTCCATGTCATCAACCAACAGGCATTGACTGTCATCGTCTGAGCTGGAGGAGTTGTGCTCAGAGAAGCTGGCGAAGCTGGAGTCATTGTCTTCACCAGCAACCATGGCTTTTCTTCGTTCGAACTTCTTGTCACGCTTAGCTCGAAGAGCTTTTCGTTTAGCATGATTAAGTTCTGGGCAGTCAGTCTTGTAGTGCCCTTTCTTTCCACAGCCAAAACACTCCACATCCTTGATGTCAGTCTTTGAAGGCTTGCTGTCTCCAGATCGTTCATTGGTGGAACGACGTTTGTGTTTGTGGTTGTACTGCGTTTGCAGATAAGTACTTTCATAGGTAGATTTTTCTTTTCTGACTTTCTTTTCCTCAGCTGCAACCTTGCAGAATAGCTCCTTTCGAAGTAGATGGACGCTCTTCTTCTGAGCTTCCAGCTTTTGTTGTAGACTTAGTTCGTTGGATGTCGAACTCATAAGCTTTGAGGGCAGAGAACAATTGTTTAGTGCTAAGGTCATTGAATCCTGCTTTGTTTCTCTCTAAAACTGTGTACACGTTCTACTCGTCAACAGGTAATGCCCACAGTATTCGGAGATTAATCTCGCGCTGAGTATATTTGTCCTTTCTCAGGACTTTGATGTCGTTCAGCACAGAGCAGAATCTCAGCTCCATTTCTTCAATGGTTTCACCCTTCAGCATGTTGAATCCATTGAACTTTTGACAAGCTATTGTGAGCTTGTTCTCCTTGATTTCTTCAGAACCTGCACACAAATTTTCAAGTATGTCCCACATCTCTTTGGCAGTGTTGCACGTCATCAGCTTGGTGATGTGTTTGTCTGGTACAGTTATGAAATGACATTTTTGGCAATGTTGTCGAGCTCATCCTGTTTCATTTCCTCTGTGGTGAACTCGAATTTGGGCTTTGGAAACAGTTCAGTCGTTGTTTCACCACCAGGTGTGGCTAAGTATCGAGTTATCTTCTCCATCATGGTAATGGGTCCATCAGTGATGACTTCTCACATTCTGCTGCGTTGAGCTGTAAGAAAGTTCTTAATTCTAAACTTCCAGATCTCATAATTCTCAACCGAAAAGGTTGGAAGAGAGGAAGCTCTGCTGTAGTTAGTTTCCATTAGTAAATAAAGATATGGAAGGATAAGTGGAAACGTGAATTTTTCAAAGGATCTAGTTTAGTAGAACTTGGGTCAAAACAGCCTGTTCTTGCGAACAACCTGCTCTGATACCAATTGTTGGGCCCCTAAGTATACTGAACAACTGTATGGGAGGGGGGGAATACACCTGAATGCAACTTTTTGAGTTATGCAACGGAATATTAGGCAGCCTATAGTTATGAATCCTACTAACTGAATTTTTTTTGTCAGTTGGACTGATAAATAATACGGGCTGAAATTAGTCTGTTACTGCTTAGACTGTTAGAGTTAATGTCAAAACAGTTTTAAGCATGGATTCAGCAAAAGCTGATCAGCATACAAACTATCAAAATATAAGGACACTGTTGACCTAAAATTTGACCAGCCTATTTCCTAACACAAAATAGTGTAGTTATAGGGCAAGTATTATATGTCGTCTCCACAGGGATTGTGATAGCGAACTTCGACAATTATTCTACTCAAAGGCTTCCTATTATCTAAACGAGGTATTTTTATTAATGGTGTGTGAGAAAATAGTTAAACTTTAAGTGTAAATTCAATCAATGGGAAAAACGACCCTAGGATGGCAATCCCTAATTAAACCTATAACCAATTTACCAATTTTAATCCAGCTATGATGGGGTTTACTAATGTAACTTAAGGATCCTAATTAAGGCACCCCTAAATCGTAGGCTAGTTTATACTCTATCTCCTTATAGGACTCTAGAGACTAAACTAGTTACCAAAAGCTCTTGATTAATTAATCCCCCTATGATCCCAATTCCCGGATAAGGTAATTGAAAAACACATCAAACACCCTATAATAGATTATGAGATAAAACCGGTTAGTCTAAACCTCACAACTAGACACGCAAGATTAGTGATCAGTTAACCTAGGATGAGTTAAGCACCTTAGGGGTTTGAATAATAAGTTTGGAAGGAAAAAAGAGATAAAAGAAACAACTTATATAGACTTTAATTAGTTCATGCACATTCTAGGATCATGAGTAGTTTAGCTACTCATGATACTAGAATAAATCATATGTAAATAAAAGGACATAAATAGGAGAAGGAAGGAAAACATAAAACCCGTATTGATGAAATAAACTTGCTTGAATAAACTTGAATTGCTCCAATGTTTGAACAATCGAACAATGAAAGAAACTTGCTAACTAAAACTTGAAACTAAACTTGTTAGGGACTAAACTCTTTAATGCTTGAATGCTTGATGATTGATGATCACAAAGGGCTGCAACAAGGCCTATTTATAGCCGTGGAATCGTGCATGGCATCCTTGTAGAAGAAGGAAATCGAATTGGACTCGAACTAGGCGGCGTTTAAGAGTCTGTCCCGCCCACCTATCGGTCTGCCTGTCGGTCGACAGGCTGACCGATAGGCGGGCCTATCGGTCACTGTCCCGATAGCACTCAAAGGGGTCCCTATCGGTCTGGCTGTCGGTCGACAGGCAGACCGATAGACCCATATCTTCAGCTCATCGGCTCCTTCTTCGACTCCCGTTATACCCTTGATGCCTCGGGTCTTCACTTTCGTCCTTTGGTGTCTGTTTTCATGCCAATGAACCTACAAAACACCAAAAACTACCCAAGTATAGCAAAGCTCGACTAAAACATGAAATCATAATAAAACGAGCTAAAACTATCAACAACAAGGCCATCAACACTTCAAAATAAGATGCAAAACACTATAAAAATGGCACTTATCACCCGCCAATCCCACCCTCTACGGAATTGGCGAACTAGCTAACTGACAATGTGGAAAAGGATGACAATACCAATTAACATCCATGGTATACATTACACGTGGAAGCCATACAACAGGATACAAGGATTGAACGAACTATCCAAGCCACTAAACCAAGACTCGACGTGACTCTCTCTAGCACATCCATCCTAACCGCCCGCCGATCCTTTCTCCTGCCTTGATTATTCTTGAAACATTTGAAAAGAAAAAGGGCTAAGTACTAGATCTACTCAGTGGGTTTATGCCAACAAAAAGAAAGCGTCAAGTAATAAGACATATGACTAAATACACCCGGAAATGGTGTATATGCATATAAATCATTTTAACGACAATAAATAATTTCCACTGGCAACCATGGTCATTCCCACTTGCTAATTCGGATTGGTCTGTTCTGGACAAGACGAACCATGTCGTACGAGTCCTGGTACGGTGTTGCATCTATCTCACTGAGAACAACCACCCGTAGAATCTGCGCATTCCACCCTTATAACCCGCCCTTAATCATATCAAACCCGATAGTACGTTTCTATCGGGCCACAAAACCACATCCAAAAGAGCTTACCTTTTCCAAAATTATTACTTGACAATTTTCATAAAAATAAATTTTGGAATTGAAAGGTAAACCCACCTTACTTGGTGTCCTTGCACGCTTCCTATAATAAAGCAAAAATATATCACATAAATGCAATACAATATCATAACCATGATAATATGCATGCCCTAGTCATTTTCCAAAACCTTTCTCAATTTCAACTAACTTCCATTCGACACAAATCATAGTTCAATTCCAAGCCACATAGCTTAACAAAGCAACAACCATTAATCTCAATTTCCACACTTATTCAAATAATTCATCACATGAATCATTTCAAGTCATCATATATCATCACATAATGACTCAACATTTACCAAGCCTCAAATTATCAACAATCATCATCAATATCCTCAAGGGATCACACTTATCAAAGTTAAACACAAGTAAGTCAATCTTGGACAAGTACCCAAATTCACAGTGGAGCAGTTTACTTGCACAATTTATTAAAAATAGTAATACTTGTAAAAAACTTCTTCAAATGTTATACACATACTCCTGGGGTTTGTGGCTAACTACTGTAAAAATCTCAAGTTAAGATCTATTCTAAATCTTGAGATATTAAAGGTTTAGTGACTGGCTAGTAATGAAACAAACAATAGGATGCAGTGGTGAAAAAGGATTTTTAGAAAATGGTTAAGGTCCAAGTTAGCTTGTAGAAAAACTTCTATAGTTATAAGGATCAAGAAAGCACTTGGGGTAAAAATCCCAAGTTGATTTGTTAAGTAAAAATAGGCCAACTAATTTTTACTATTTCTTGTCTCAAAACTGACATTCTCCAAAATGACAGTTTGAGCAGTTTTGGGAGTTAATTTATGAAAAATAGTTTTAAAATGGATAAATTCTTAGAAAACTTACCAAAGGTACTAGACACCATGTTCTAGCCCTTGTAAAATTTTGGAGGCCAAAAGATGAGTTTTGATGGGGCTACAAGTCAATGGAATCTACCACTTCAAAGCTGTCACTTATGCAGTGACAATTTTGAGCAGGGCTGGAATTAAATTTGGGAAAAAGAGTTTCGGCTGAAATAAATTCATGAAAAACTTATCAGTGATATTAGATATTCTGATCTATCTTGGGTAAAAATTTGGAAGTCAAAAGAAGTGTTTAAGTTAGGCTATTTAAAAGAATGGATAGATCGATACTTTGGAATGTAAAATATAGGTATGGCCGTGTTGATGTGTAGAGACAACGAAAGATAGTTTTGATTTTTGGAAAACATGGTTTGGAAATAAATTATGATTTGAAAATAGGTGCAGAGAGTTTAATGCAAGAAACATTTGGATGGATGATGTGGGATTTTTATAAAATATGTTTTATGGAAATAAGAGTGATGAAGTGTTAAATGTAGGATAGTGTTATGTGGCAAAATAATGTCAAGTGCCATGTTTTAAATAAATGACTATGCATAGTTAGTGTGGTGTCATGATTTTAAATAAATTACTTGTAAAAAAAATGTTATGTCAAATGGTGGTGGTTTACTTAGCAACTAAATTTTATTAATAAAGATTTTTATCATATACATGGTTGATTTTGAATAAGATACATGGAAGGAAGAGTGATGAGGTGTTGGGAGGAGATGAATTCTTAATAGATAAGTTTTATTGATAAAAATAAAAATAAAATGGTGTTCATGTATGCATTCGACTTTGAATAAAATATCATGGAAGAGTGAATTTAAAATATAGTGTGTGTAGAGGAAGAGGTAATCTTATTTTAAATAAAAGACACGATTTGGAAACAAATCATGGTTTAGGATGTGTAGGAATTTTCCTGTGAGAATAATAAAAATAATGATGTTGGCTATGAAAATATATTTGATAAAGGTGAGGTGTCAAATGATGTTGATTTCTTACCACTAAGATTCTATTAATAGAAGAATTTTATCATATGGGTTTGATCTTAAAGAAAATATTATGGACTAGTGAATATCGAAATATAATGTGTGTACGCATATTTAAATATTTGATCACCTGATCCAATATTTTTGCAAATATGTGTATGAAATATATTTTGTGAAAAGCCTTAGGATATGATGATAAAATAAACGATGAAAATTTAATAAAAATAATATGATGCTAGACGTGTGGAAATATGCATAAATGCCAATTTCAAAACACAATGATCATGATGTAAGAAATGGAATGAGATTGAGATGGGGGAAAATCAAGTAGAATAGAAATGGAGGAATTAGGCATGTAGGATGATGTTCAAAAATAGGTGTTTGGCTAATGTATTTGGTTAGGAAGAATTATGTATGTAACAGCCCGCTCTCCCGAAGGATGGGGTTAACCGGGGTTATTACTGGGGTTTGGAATTAAGAAGCGGGGAAGAAAGGGGCATTCGTTTGTGGGGTTATACATTCAAGCATTAATGGAATCACTTGAATTTAAAAGATGATTTCATGACATTGGGATATACAATTATTCATACAACGGAAGACTTGACCAATAGGGATAATCAATATCCAACTATACTTCATTAACTAT
>JAYJMF010358054.1:0-10343 GCA_036873715.1 Salvia sclarea | reverse complement strand
TTGGGTTTGAAAATTTTAGACGGGTTTGGGTTTGGGAAATGCTTAATGGGTGGGTACCCGACCCATTGCCATTCCTAATTATAGCTGATTCATTAAGATTTTAATTAATTAATTAATTAATTAGCACAAAATTCAAATTTTGTTTTAGTAAAGCCTCTAAACGTATAATCCAATATGAAAATAGGCTTATCAATCCCACTGGGCCGTATTCCTTATATGAAGCCCAATTGTCTTAGCCAATGATGGGCCAACCGCTCGCAGCAGCCCAATCAATCAATGGATCATTTAACCCATTTTTTTTGTGTTTTTCACGGCATTCCCTTATTAATTTTTTTTTAACAATATTTATTATAAATATTAAAAAAGAGACAATTATTAAAATAACGATTATAAGGTAGTAAAAATAAAAATTGATCCGTAAATATAAAAAAAAAAAAAAAAATAACACCCATGTTCACGAATTTGCACATGCGAATTCATAAAATGTACACACATTTCACGAATTTGCATGTACGAATTCGTGAAATGGTGAATTTTGCACATCATTTCATGAATTTGCATATGCAGCTCATGAAATGGAGTGTAAAAACACTATTTCACGAAAATCAACTCGTGAAATGGTGGTCAATTCGTAAAATAAAAGGCTATTTTTTTTTTATCTTTTTATATTAACATGAAAATTTTTATCTTTACTATCTTAAAATGATTATTTTTATACTTTTTCTCTATTAATATATACTTATTTTTATACTTTTTCTCTATTAAAAAATATATATTAGTATGATTTTAGAATAATCAATCAAAATATAAAAAAATTACAAATTAAATATAAAAAATTAGTTATAAATTGGTCAATAATAAAACACCAAAAATAGGATAATAGGATCTCATGTCATGTAACCAATCAGTAATCACTACCATAAACCACACCAATCTAATCTAATCAATGAATAAAGATTCCACTCCAACCTTAAAAACGTCGAAACATCCTAGGAATCTCCCAACACATTAACACCTCAAAACCAAAATTTCCAAACCTCACACCAACTCACACACACAGAGAGTTAAGAGTTTGAAATCTGCACACTGATCTGAGATTGGGAGAAGGTCTTAAAATCAGAACAGGGAGCTGTGTGGGTATGAGAGAGAGAGAGAGAGTTTGAAATCTGCATACTGAGCTGAGATAGAGAGAAGGTCTAAAATCAGAATAGGGAGTTGTGTGTGTATGAGAGAGAGAGAGAGAGAGTCTGAAATCTGCAATTCTGCATAGTGAGCTGAGAGAGAGACGGTCTGAAATCAGAATAGGGAGCTGTGTGTGTATGTGAGAGAGAGAGAGAGAGAGAGAGAGAGAGAGAGAGTCTGAAATCTGCAATTCTGCATAAATGAGCTGAGAGAGAGAAGGTCTGAAATCAGAATAGGGAGCTGTGTGTGTATGAGAGAGAGAGAGAGAGAGAGAGAGAGAGAGGTTTATCAATTGATATGGATTAGTAGAGATGTTTATGAGAGAGAGGAGTTTATAAATTGATATGGATTAGTAAAGAGGTTTGAGAGAGAGTGAGAGACAGAGAGAGACTGAAATCTGCATAGTGAGCTGAGAATTGAGATAAAGAAGCTCTGAAATCACAATACTGAGCTCTCTCTGTGTGTGTGTTTGTGATGTGTGTGACAGAGAGAGATAGAAACTGTATATGTAGCAAAATCTGCAGCAAAATCAAGCAAAAAACTAGCTAAGATCCCATCTCCCTAAAAACCCCCCTCACAACCCCAGCCCCCTCCACCTCCCCAACCCCCACCAACCCCTCCACCACCCTCCTCCTCACCCCCACAAACGGCACAAACCCCTTCCTCCGCCCCATCGCCGCCGCAAACCTCCCCGCCGCCACAAACCTCCCTTCCTCCACCAGCCCCTCCACCACCCCCTCATACACCCCAAACCCCACCCCCACCCCCTCCCCTTCCAACCACTCCACCATCTCCGCCCCCTTCCCCGCCTCCCTATTCGCCACCATCGCCGCCGCCAATTTCCCCACCGTCTCCCCCCTCGGCCGAACCCCTAATTTCCCCACCATCTCCCTCATCAGCCCCGCCGCCTCCCCCACCCTCCTCGCCTCGCTCAGCTCCCCAATCAGGGCCCCGTAGCTGTCCGAATCGGGGATGCACCCCCCTCTCCCCATCCCTCGCAGCACCGCGATTGCTTCCGCGAATTCGTCGATTTTGCAGAGGGATTGGATTAGGTAATTCATGGTGCCGCAATCGGGGGAGTACCCGACTGAATCCATCTCCTGCAAAATTGACCAAACCGGATTTGAATCCGAATTGCGGCGGCGATTGAGCCAGGATTGGGCGAGGAGGAGGTGGATCTGCGGCGGCGGGAGCAATCCCGAGCGGAGCGTGCGCTGCACCACCGCCAGCGCGAGAGGGAGGTCGCCGGCGGCGAGGGTGAGGGAGAGGAGGCAGGAGTAGGCCTTCCGCGGCTGAGATCGGGGGCGGATTGGGATGAAGGACTGCAGCATCTCGTCGATGAGTTTCAATCGGCGGCGGTCGGGGAATTTTGAGAGGAAATTGAAGGGGTTAGGGTTCCGGCAGGGGTCCGGCGAGGCGTTGAGGATTTGGGGGATTTTCTCGTATGCCTTCGCCTCCACCGCTGCTCGTATCGATTCTTCGAGATCCGGTTTTGATTGAGCTGAGTTGAGCTGAGCTAGAGCGCGGCGTGGGTGGCGGGAGATCGATGAGCTGAATCTCGCAGCTGACGACGCCATGGCTGAAGCGGAGATGAAGAAATTTGGTTGAGGAATTTTGTCGAACAGGTTGTAGGCTTTTTCAGTGGATTTACATCATGTTGTTGATGGAGTTAAGTTGTGAGCTGGAATGTATTGCTCAACAATTTAAGATATTTGGAATATTTTTATTTTATATATACGAATAATACATTATTGTATAACTTAAAATATTTAAATAAAATAAAATTAATCGATTGGTTAAAAAATAATTATATCCCTCCATTTTAATTGATTGGCTAAAATTTGTCACACTTAAACATAATTTTAGCAATCAGTTCCTACTTGCAAATCGACATTTTATTATTATTCTTTGTTTTTGTTTTTTTGAAATGAAATCGAGATTCTTTTTATAAGTAGCTTAATTAAATATTAAATTTACAAATTAATTTGGCCCAATATATCTCGAAAATAGAGTATTGGGCCCTGTTCTTTTCTTCAAGCCAATTGCGCTTGAAAGAGAGAGAGAGAGAGAGATTATAACATCTTTGTATAATTCATAGCTACAATTTACTATATATAAGTACAAGAATTAATGCTACTAAATATGCTTCCAAATTGAATTAAAACAAGCTACAAACTGCGGGGGCTCTTTCCATAACAAATCACGCAATGCCCTTTTTCATATCAAAATTCAAATCCTGCAAAAATTAAAACACCAAATTTTATCAATCACCAAGCAATAAAAATCCCAAACAACTAAATAGTGGATGAGATCATCTGCTCCACAGATTTTACTCGCAGTTTACTAATAGTAATTATAGCTTAGAGGATTTTATGATAGATAGACTTACTGGATAAATTCGATATTGATTTTAGCGTCGTTGGACCGGGAGACGGCAGCAAAGGCGTCGCTCGACATCACTATAGTCGAAGGGCACGGCCGTCGGGTGCAGAAGTCGACCACCCTCACATCCACTGTGCCCTCCTTGCACGGCCGGTTGCTGCCGCTGAGGCATCGGAGTCTGTAGCGGCGGCCGCAGGCCGCCCCGTTGTCCCACAACCCCTCGCTCACTTGCACAAACAGGTTTCCCGATGGGAACTGGTCAGGTCTATTGCCGTGACACTTAGTAGCTGCACAACATTTTGTGACCAAATTAGTGAAATGAAATATAAGATGTTCGTGTATGACATATATAATATAAATAATATACTCACGTGTATATGGAGGATTGTAGGAACTAGCTGTCCCAATGTCGCCAAAAACAAGAATCATTTCATTGCATGAAATGCTTAGAGTTATTGCAATAACAAAGACTAGTTTTGGACTCATGGTGATTGAGAAATTGAATCAAAGCAAATAAGGATTTATCAAATCACAAGGAATAAATTTGATAGTTGTGATTAGAATTGTTATGAATTGAGCCATATTTATAGGTGGGGGTTGGCCATGTCGATTGTGAGAAAATGAATTTGTAAGATAATGAAAATTACTAGTTGGCGCACGTGTAATGCAAATAGTAAATTATGTGGCTTATAATTGGTCAAAATATATAATATTGTATGCACTAGTGCTTAGCTTAGTTATAAGTTTAATCTCTATATATATCTTTTCATTTATGGACCTTATGGTGGATGATATATAGGTATATCTAGATGCAATGGATGTATTAATATAGGTATAAATCGTGTTACAATTTTTTTTTTAAATATTATATATATGTAGTTACTAGTGTGTTAATGATTGTCAATTTGTCACGAATTTTTCCGTCAACAATTCTATGCTAAATTCTCTACTAAATGTAACACCTTTAACTTTAAATACATGGTCAATTTTTATTACACTTTAAAAGAGACACTTTCGATTTATTGATTTTTTAAATAGTTTGGACAATATTCTACTAATAAGCATATATTATAGTATCATGCTAGTTAATATAATTATACACTTATGATGATGGCGGCACAATATATAATATTTTAATTTTTTTTCATTCTTTTTGTATTGTGTGTGATTGTGTTTGTTGTACTCGATAAAATAAAATATTATAAAGGCTTCGATTTGAAAATTTAGTTTAGATTAAGTTAGTTATATTAATCATCATAAAAAGAATCTAGAAGAGAAGGGAGTACACGTAAACTAACTAAAATAATTAAATAAATCATTGGCTTCTATTAAAGTGGAATTATTATTAGTGCGCCAAAATGCATATCCATAGTCATCATTAACTCCAAAAAGAATGATTGGGATGGAATATGCATTTAATTTAGTAGATGTTTTGACTTGTTTCTAATTTTGTCAACTAAAAATTGAAGATTTTGTTCATAAATTTGAACTCGAGAACTTAAATTTAATTTGGTTTTCAATGCTAGATAATTATTTGTCTTTACTAACAACACAAACCTTTCATAAAAATTCTTTAAATGTCTCTTCCTATCTATTATAAGAGGAGAAAACGAATTTAAAAAGATTTACATGAATTAGGTACTTTTATGGCGTGATAAGTATTGAAGATTTTGCTGTAATTATGAATTTATGCACATCCAAAGAGTTAATTAATATTATTATCTTGATAAGTGAAATAATTACATTGAAGCCACCTATACTGGAAAGCGACGTTAAACTTGATTAATTAACTAATTAATGCGGTTTTGGGTAATGATAGAATTGGATCAAAATCTTGAAGGTATGATCAAATATGGGTTGGTTCAAGATTGGTATATATCTTATCTAAGACTAAGAGAATGAGAATCCACTTAGTATATATTTGTGCACGAGATAAATTACAGCAAGAATTTAGTATTTACTATTTCTTATGGTGGCTTATACAATTGCCCACTTATAACCTATGATAAATTAGGGTGAGATTCAGTGTAAAATATTTGGTGTATCACTTCATGTATCACTTTCGTTTTATTTTATTTTTTAAAATATTTATTCATCAATTTTTTTATTATAATACTATGAACAATACCCAAAATTTGGATTTATCAACCCTAAAACTGAATTGTAAACCACTAAAAATAAAATTAAATGATAAAAGATAATTATACATCCTAACTGAATGGAACAAACCCTTATTAATAATTATATAATTAAACTAAAATATATAAATTGAAATTGATGAACAAATATTTAAAAAAATAAAGAAAAACGAATGTGGTATATGGAGTGGTACACTAAATATGATACATTGGATCTCATCCCTGATAAATTGATAATGATGCCTTTTTATAGTTGTCATTTGTGAGCATACACGTTTTAAGTAGTTTAATGTATAAGGTGGTGTGCAAATGCAATCATAGAATGTAAATATATAAAAGATAAAATGTATCAAAATAGTCTTTCTAAAATAGTAAAGATAAAAGTTAGCTATTTAACGTAAAAAAAAATGAAAGAAAAAATAATACTCTTATGTCACTATTTGGCTATTATTTCACGAATTTGGCACTCGGGAAATGGTGTGTCTTACACACTAATTTTGGAGTTGTACATCATTCAACGAGTGTCAATTCGTAAAATGATCATTTTTTAATTCTGGGCAAATATCAAATTAAATCCTAAATTATGTGGTTCGTGCTAAATATCCTGAACTTTCAATAATATCAATAAAGACCTAAACTATTGATATTGTACCAAATATATCCTTATTATTATTTTTTATTTATAAAAAGTTGACTAAGATGCCACATGGCAAAAAAATGACTATTAAAGTAAAATTATTAAAATATATATATTGAATTATATTGTAAAAATTATTTAGTTTGTTCCAAAAATATTCCCAACTTTTGATTATTAAAAGATACAAAATGTTGATATTGTACCAAAATTATCTCCATTAATGTTCTTATTTTCTATTTTTGTTCTTTTATTATTTTTTCCTTTATTCTCAATACCGAGCAATTTTATTTGTAAATATAAATTCTACAATTTTTTTTACACTTTATTGGTTAAAAAATATATTCCTATTATTTAATTTTTAAAATATAATATTTCAATCTTAAAATAAAAAATTAACTGATTACGTCTTGTTATTTTTGTCCCGTCAACTAACATATTAATCACAAAATTTTTATTATAAAGGACAACAAAATATTACATCTTGAGTGCTTTACGATGTTTCGTTCCCATTAACATTGAATAATTATGGGATGAGATAATAGAAAAGGTGAACATTTTTAGTTAATTAAAATGGATGTTTTTTTTTTGTGTGTGATTCATGCATTTATTAATTATAATGAATATTTTTGTAAAGATTACTATGGTGAAAATGATGTTATATTTGCTACATTAATGATTTTTTTTTGTACAATATCAATAGTTTGTATCTTTAATAATAATGGAAATTCAAAATATTTTTAGGACAAACTAAATAAAAGGTAATTAAAAAACATTTGTTGTAGAATTTATATTTGCAAATAAAATTGCACAGTGTTGAGAATAAAGGAAAAAAGGAGTAAAAGAAAAAAAATAGAAAATAAGAATAATTTATTACAAAAATATACTAAATAATTTGAGTACAATAATAAAAATATTAATGAAGATATTTTTGGTACAATATTAATATTTTGTGTCTTTCAATAATCAAAAGTTGGGAATATTTTTGGAACAAACTAAATAATTTTTACAATTTAATTCAATATATTTTTTAATAATTTTGCTTTAATAGTCATTTTTTTGCCATGTGGCATCCTAGTCATTTTTTTTATGAATAAGAAATGGTAGTAAGGATATATTTGGTACTACATCAATAGTTTAAGTCTTTTATTGATATTATTAAAAGTTCATGATATTTTTGGTACAAACCACATAGTTTAGAATTTAATTTGATATTTGCCCTTTAATTTTGTTATATTAATTAATTATTTGTATCATACATAAACATGCATAGCAATAATAAAGGCATAGCCCTTTATTGTCTTAATATAATTATTTTAATAATCGTATCATACATAAACATGCATAGCAATAATAAATTTGGGCTTTCTATTAAAAAAACGTAATAGTCTGGGGTATATATACTAATATACATACTCAGTTTAATTTGATATTTAATTGATCTGCTTCATATATATATGTATTCCATTCCATCGCATATAAAAGCATTTTTTTAATAATTAGTTTAATATATGCATTTGTTAATCTTTGAGAATCATAACTAATTAATGTCGAATGTTTTACATTTTTTATATTTAATTATCTATTTTTCCTATTGATATACATATTTCTTTCATGCAATATTACAACATACACTAATGAAAATACTATGAATTTTAATGTTATCTTTATTTCGACACTTTAATTATAGTTCGAGCCCAAGTCTCTCTCTCGTTGTATAAAATAATTAAAAAGTTAGTGGGAAAGAAAGTGAAATTTTGAAATTTTAGTGGGATCACATTTAATTTCTACTTATATGTATGTATATATAACACGTGATGGCTGATCATCAACATCAGTATTTATTTGACTATTTAATACTTTATCATTAGTATGTCTGAACAATATGACTTAGTAGTTAGTACGATCATATCTAGCATGCTGGTGATCATTGCCCACATTTGACCCAAATATTTTAATTTATAAGACAGAATATATATTCATTTCAGTCAAATGAGAAAAATTGACATTTAATTGTGATAAGATCTGTCGTCTAGTAAAATTTTGATGGTATTTTTGTTAAATTGCATGAATTCATGCATGTTATACTAGTCGACATATTTGTTATATTAGTCGACATATTTGTAAAATTTTGATGGTATTTGGGCAAATGTGATGTCTCACTTTGTGTTCCATTTCAAAAATTCTAGCTTTCCATTTTTCTTAAAGTTCAATTTTATATGCTTTAGTTTAATTACATAAATATTAATAATGATCAATTCCACCTGGTTAGAATATATAATTATTTTTATTATTTAATTTTACTTTTACTGGTTAATTAATTATTTTAAGGATTGATAAATTCACAGTTAGGGTACATAACTTTTTAATTTTAATTTTTTAAAAATAAAAGTTAAATATTATTCATAGTACTATGATAAAAAAATTATAACAAAGATATTTTTAAAATAATAGATATAATGATTGAACATGTTGATACACAAAAAATTTGCGTAACATATAATCTCATCCGAACAATATTAATTTTCTTTATCTGCCACTTCACTTACTATAATAACTAATATTGTCACACAATATTACGTACAACACCATACTTCATTTGATAAAATAGTACGTACGTATACTATTAAATTCGTACCAAAATTACACGAAAAAACGTAATATAAATCTATTTTCCAAGCTAGAGTTGTGCATGACCGTCTTGCTTGAACTCGACTCTAATCTCAAATTACTATTAATCCAATATCATATCCTGCAAAACCACATAAATTGAACAAGGTTATTATTGAAACAATGGTACTCAATACTAATTAATGCTTCAAACCAAATATTTAAGGTTCGAATACACAATAACAATAATGTGATCTTTAAATTTATTTATCCGTTAATAGAAAAAAGTGAATGAGTGAATTAATTACTGGATGTATTCAATGTTAATTTTTGCGTGGGGAGATTGGGAGACGGCGGCGAACGCGTCGTTGGACAAGACGATGGTGGCGGGGCAGGGGCGTCTGTGGCAGAAATCGACCACCCTCACGTCGATCGAGCCGCCTTTGCACGGCCTATTGCTTCCACTAAGGCAACGGAGGCGGTAGCGCCGCCCGCACGCGGCCCCATTGTCCCACAGTCCCTCACTCACCGCCGCAAACAGATTCCCCGACGGAAACTGGTCCGCTCTGTTCCCGTTGCACCTCGTCGCTGCACCACCAGAACAAAAACAAATTAAACCACTATACCATTATGCCAACACACTAAACGGTCAATATTACAAGCATGAATTGTTGTAGAAAAAAAAAATTCATAAACGCATTATATATTATTAATAATTATATATATTATTAAATTACTTACGCAAGTATGGAGGATTGTAAGAGGTGGCCGTGCCAATATCTCCAACAACTAGGGTTGATATTACATGCACCAACCAAAATAAAACTACAATTTTCCTAAATAAATACTTCTCCATCAAAATATGTATATAGGGAAACTAGCTAGATAAAAATATGAATTCCTAGCTAGAACTAAATTTATTTATGTGTATATGAGAGTAGTAAATACCACCAATCACGCCCACATTTGAAAGACAAAATAAAAACCACATTTATATAGGGATGAGTGAGTATATAATGGGAAAACAAATTAAGAGCTAATGTTGACTAATCATTTATCAATTTTAGTCTTGTAGATTTAGCATCTCAAAGCGCATAAAATTACATTTATGGGAGCGGTTTCTAGAAAAAAGCATATATCTTAATTTAATTATGGGTGCGTATGTCGAAAATATACGTTTCAAATTACCTTCCAAAACAATATATTGTGATTCGAAATATATGGAAATTGTAGATATATTTAAATTAATAGTCGAATATATTATTTTACACGTTTGATCTCGTGCTTTAATGTGTATTTAAAGTTAAGAGGAAATAGGTGATGATAGGATATCGGCCCAAAGGCCTAGGCCCAGCAAGAAGGCCCAAACCAACAAGGAAGCCCAGACAACCTTCCTG
>JAYJMF010358013.1:0-10346 GCA_036873715.1 Salvia sclarea | reverse complement strand
AGATTAGATTTATAATAGGGGTATAATAGGTAATCTAATAATTTGTCACACTGGCTCTTTTTCTATTAGTATAGATTATTATTATTATTATTATTATTATTATTATTATAGTATAGATTTTTTAAGAATTGAGATGTTTTTGTTATAACATAAATAAATCAAGATTTAAAAGTGCAATCACCTAGAGTTTTCACAATTTATTGACGTCAGAGGACGGTCTCACCTGCGACTTCAAAATTAAAGCCCTATAAAGAAGAAGAAGAAGAAAAAAGAGTGTTAATTCTGCCAAGTCTATTATATACATACTTTGAAAACTAGTCCATAATATTGTCACCTCCGCTAGGCCTAGGTATAGAAAAAGAGAAATGAAAGAGAAAAGAAGCGTAATTCTTGTATGTTTTGTGTGCGTATCATATGTTTTGACGCAGATAAATGGGAAGACACAAGCTGAAGTTGTTTCCTCTATTTACAAATATGGAAAGCTGCACAACAAAATAGAGCGAAGCCCTTTCAATAATTTGCATATCGAAGCACAGGTTTATTCACAAGAGGGGCTGAAAGAGAGTGACCGGATAGAGAGATTGCCTGGGCAGCCACCGGTCCGGTTCAACCAGTATGGCGGATATGTGACTGTGAACCAGACCGCCGGCCGAGCCTTCTATTACTACTTGGCCGAGGCCCGAACTTCCCAGGATTCCTCGCCTCTTCTTCTTTGGCTCAATGGAGGTGATCATCGCGCCTACTCATGCATTGCATCCATCAGATCAGCTGTTTAATCAAAACTAGCTTGTTCTTCACTTGAAAGTTGATGGTAATTAAGTTTAACATTAACAGGGCCTGGTTGTTCTTCACTTGGGTATGGAGCAATGGAAGAACTGGGACCCTTCCGAGTTCACAGCGATGCCAAAAATCTCTACCAAAATAACTTCTCATGGAATCATGGTCTCTCTCTCTCTCTCTTGATCAATGTTAACAGTTTAATTAATTGGAGATAATGAATTGTGTTCTTCAGGTGCGAATGTTCTGTTTTTGGAGTCACCGGCAGGGGTTGGGTTCTCTTATTCCAACTCGTCGTCGGATTTGGAGAGCAACGGAGACAGAAGAACTGCCATTGACAACTATGCATTCTTGGTGAATTGGTTGGAGAGATTCCCAGAATACAAGAACAGGGATTTGTACATTGCAGGAGAGAGTTATGCTGGCCATTTTGTACCACAATTGGCACAAACCATTCTCCACCACAACAACACCATCATCAATCTCAAGGGGGTTATCGTAATTCCTTCATCCCCCCTAGCTAGCAATGCCATTACTTATACTACTACAATCTATATAATAAAATTAAACATCATGTAACTTTATGCTGCATGTAGATTGGAAATGGTTTCATCAATTTGGATACATACGAGAGGGGAGTATACGAATACTACGGGAGCCATGGTCTAATTTCTGATGAAATTACAGAGAGAATAATGAGATACTGCTATTCCAGAGCTGGTAGAGAAGCAGATGAATGCACAAAAGCAACTCAAGAAGCTGAGAAATTAGCTGCCCGTGTCAATCCTTTTAACATTTACGCTCCTTGGTGCGACAATCGCACCCTCCCCACCAACAACCCACCTTCAGTAATAAATTCATAATTACTAGTATTAATTAATCTCATTTTTTTTATATAATTAATTGATTATGCTGCAGGTGGATCCTTGTACCGATACATATGTGGAAGCATACATGAATAGGCCTGACGTTCAGAAGGCCCTCCATGCCAATCTCACCAACATCCCTTATCCTTGGCGTCTTTGCAAGTAAAAAATATTACACTTCTATTTATATTATTATATATATATGGAGTAATTAACTAAGGCTCGCTCTTTCCATGCCACCCACTTAAAAACTTATAATTTTAATTGAACAAAATCCAATCATATATATAATAGATTAATTCATTTTTCATCACATTTGATTTTGATTCAACTCTGCAACAAGCTGATTAATTAATACCGTTTGAAAATTGTTGCTTAGTACTGTAATAATATATGTGCATCACACAAACACGATGACCTCATCAGTTCTTTCATGGGTGATGAGTGAAATATATAGAGCATCTATATCTAATGGCGTACTGCACTCTAATTTGTTTTTACTTTAATATTTTCTAGTATTACTGTATTAGTTATAAGCATTTTCTGTCTGATGGATTTTACATAGAAAATAACTGGATTGATACATAAGAATGATTTCATAGTTAGAATTATAATTGCTGGTGAGCTTTTAATTATACCATAGATGAATTAACTTAAAGTGTCATTTCTTTTAATATTTTCTTGTATACATTGTGTATCAGTGAGGATTTCGTCGTCCACTGGAACGATATGTCTTCCAGTGTACTTCCCATCCTCAAAGAGCTTATGGCCAATGAGATCCGAGTTTGGTTGTATAGGTAATTTACCACATATACATGTTACAATTTTATTTAGTCCCATAATAATTTTTCAAAAATTATGTCATCATTGGCATTTTGTTGTACTATATGTTACAAAACAAATTAAATAGCCGGTGTATGAAGAGGCTCCGCGAAAAATATTTATTGGCACTGAGTTATATATATAAGCATAATTTTTGTGTTGAATGTTGAGAGCACATGCATGTTGATACCTTATCAATAAGGAAAAAGATGGCCTTGCATATACATGAAAGGACTTAATGGAATATGCTTTTTTTAGCTCGATCGTTTTGTTAGTGGAATACTTGATTAAGAATTGATCTAGGTCGATCGAGAAAGTTTTCGCAATATTTTAATTGGTGCACATTACTTTGTGCAAGGTGTAATATTAATTAATTTGGGTATTGGTAATGCAGTGGGGATTTAGATGCAAATGTACCATTCACTTCAACAAAGAATTCCATCAAAGAGTTGAAACTTCCCATCAAAACTTCTTGGCGCGCCTGGTACACTGATGACGAGGTATACATCGAATTGATTAAATAATTTTATTTTGTCAATAAATGTCTTAGGTTTAATAGAATCGAATTAATAATGTAGGTTGGTGGATATACACAAGTATATGAAGGTCTAACATTTGCAACAGTAAGAGGGGCAGGGCATGAAGTCCCTAGTTACCAACCTGCGAGAGCTCTTACCCTTATCAACTCTTTTCTTGCTGGGATGGAACTTCCTTACTAATATATGGAACTCATACTCCAATGTTTTGGTTTTGGATCTCAAATTTACTTCTTGGTTTTGCTTGCTTTAATTAGCATAGGACACTAGAAATGTAATGCATTATGTTATCTAGAGTTGCTTTAATTCTGTTGTTGTCTTTGTTTCTGTTGAATATATGTTGTGTTGAGAATGGATAAGAATGGAAGCAGCTGACGTGGAATGGAAGCTGCTGGCGTGGCTATAGCTGGAGATAATGAAACTGAATCTAGACTGCTTTCTGTTATGTGATTCAGTTGAAATTAGTTGGATCTTAGCTTGCTTAGCTAGTATAAAAGGATTGTAGCTATGTGTATTTTTTTTTTATGATTCAGTTAATAAATTCTTCTTCTCTCAAAATATCTTTTAGTTCTTTTATGGTATCAAGAGCAAAACTTCCGCTACGCTCTCTGTTTTTGATCTGATTCGTTTCAATGGTGAGAGGAAACAATCAACGTGAGGTCTTCACCTTCATCGAAGATCAAACTAGTCCGTATTTCCTTCATTCAAGTGATAATCCAGGTATTCAGCTGGTTACGCAGCAACTTGATGGCTTCAACTACAACAACTGGAATAGATCTATGATTACTGCGTTATTGGCAAAGAACAAGTTAGCTTTCGTCGATGGATCTCTCCCGAAACCACACGAAGGCGATCAACTCTATCCAATTTGGATCAGATGCAACAACATGGTTACATCCTGGTTGAGAAACTCGGTGATTCCACAAATCAGCTCCAGTTTGATGTACATTGATGAGGCGAGTCAAATTTGGCTCGATCTAAAACAACGATTTGCGCAAGGAGATCTGGCGCGCGTCTATCAACTGCGACAACAGCTAATGAGTTTAACTCAAGGTCATCTAGATGTGAGTTCTTACTACACTAATATGCGAATTCTGTGGGATGAATTACGAAATTCTCAGCCAAATTCCTGGTGCTCTTGCGGAGGCTGCCGTTGTGATAGTGCGAAAAAGTGGAAAAGTTTTCAGGAGGAAGAGTGTGCCATGCAATTTCTAATCGGATTAAATCCCTCTTTTGCTCAACTTCGATCACAGGTGCTCTCTGTTTCTCCTTTAGCTCCGTTATCAAAAATCTTTTCTCTAGCTATGCAGGAGGAAAGAGAACGAAACATCGATGGAGGATTGTCTGCATCAATGGCTCCTAATATCAGTGAACAACCAAGTCCTATTATTAATGCTGTTGCTGGTTTTGGTCGCGGTCGCGACAAATTTCTGTGCACTCATTGTGGAAAAACTAACCATACAGTGGATAAGTGCTTTCAGCTACATGGATTTCCTCCAGGTTTTGCGAAAGGAAGAGGCAAACCTTTTGCAAAAGGTGAATTTACCAACATAAAATCTGTGAATCTGGCAGAAGAAGGTCCCATGGAGCAAGTTGTTACTAGATCTTCTGCCCAAAGTTTTGGATCGTCTGCTCAAAGTCTCTCAAGTGAGCAGTGTCAGCAGCTAATTAGCTTCTTGCAAAGTCAACTTCCACCCACAACTAAGCCTCCTCATGGTGCTTCATCCAGTTCCAACTCATCTCCTCTTGCTGCTTTTAGTGGTAATATTCTTGTGCCTTCTCTCATTTGTTCATCTGTTATTTCTTCTTCCCTTTGGCTAGTTGACACAGGCGCCACACATCACATTTGCTGCAACTTATCTCTCTTTTCTTCCTTATACACACACAACTAACACTCATGTCAATCTTCCAAATGGAAATGTTGTCACTGCAACACACATTGGTGATGTTGAATTGACACATTCTCTCATCTTATCCCTTGTGTTTTTTGTCCCTGGCTTTACCTATAATCTGCTATCTGTTAGCTCTGTTACTCTCACATCAAATTGTGTTGTTAATTTCACCAACACTTCTTGTGCCATTCAGGATGCTTCACATGGAACTCTGATTGGGAAGGGTAGCAGAATGGGAAACTTATATGTGCTTGATCTGTCAGGTCCTTCCTTCACTCCTAGTGTCAATATCTCTGTTTCTTTTTACCTATGGCACCAACGTTTAGGTCATTTGTCCTACACTAAACTTCAAGGAATGTCTGAATTGTTAAGAGTTTCAAATAACAGTACATGTATATGTGAGATATGTCCATTAGCTAAGCAAAGAAAACTTCATTTTCCTGTGTCAGATTCTGGTAGTAGCTCTTCTTTCGATCTTGTCCACTGTGATGTTTGGGGACCATATAAAACCCCCACTATTGAAGGCTTTGCCTATTTTTTGACAATTATTGATGACTTTAGTAGGTTTGTATGGACTTTTCTCCTTAAGCATAAGTCTGATGTTAAACAAGTCCTCAGTCAATTTTTCCACCGTTCAAACTCAATTTGGAAAGAAAATAAAGATCATAAGATGTGATAATGGTCTTGAATTTTCTCTTCCTCTTCTATTTTCTGAGTTTCGAACAGTTGTTCGACACTCCTGTGTAGAGACTCCACAGCAAAATGCTAGGGTTGAGAGAAAACATCAACACCTTCTCAATGCTAGAAGTCTTTTATTTCAGTCACATCTTCCTGTTGGTTATTGGGGTGACACCATACTAACAGCCTCTTACATCATAAATAGATTGCCATCTTCAGTGTTACCTGATCACATAACTTCGTTCCAAGCATTTTTCAACAAACCTCCCTCTTATTCTCACATGAAAGTCTTTGGATGCTTGTGCTTTACCTCTACACTTGATAGGGCCAAATCAAAATTTTCTCCTAGAGCCACCAAATGCACCTTTCTAGGGTATCCTTCAGGGTACAAAGGGTATAAAGTTCTAAATCTCACCACAAATACTATCTCCATAAGTAGACATGTAGTCTTCCATGAAACTACTTTTCCTTTCTCCCATCTTCCACATACTGAGTTTCCAGAGAGTTTTTCTTCACCTGATCCTGTCTCTACATCACATAGCCCATCATCTCCTACACATATTTCTTATGCTCCTCCACATCCAACCACCACTACGAGGTCTGCTAATGTTGGAGTGGACTTATTGGATACTTTTTGCCCTGTTGCCAAACTTGTTACAGTCAAGCTAATGCTAGCTCTTGCTTCAGTAAATAATTGGGTGTTATCACACTTGGATATCAACAATGCATTCTTGTATGGAGATCTCAATGAAGATATCTACATGGATCTCCCTCAAGGGCTGCTTGTTGAGGGCGGGTCAGTTTGCAAGCTTGTAAAGTCATTATATGGCTTAAAGCAAGCCTCAAGACAATGGTACTTGAAGTTCTCTGAGGTGTTGTCATAGTTTGGCTTGTAACAATCAGCTTATGACCATTCTTTCTTCTACAAGAAGGTTGCTGATGGTTTTCTTGGCATTGTTATGTATGTGGATGACATGATGATAGCTAACATCAACACTATTTTGGTTGAAGAATTCAAAATATTCTTGGGAACACATTTCAAATTCAAAGACCTTGGAGTTCCAAAATATTTTCTGGGAATAGAGATAGCTAGAAACTCTACTGGCATCTTTATTAATCAAAGGAAATATGCCATAGACCTTGTTACAGATGGAGGATTTCTGGGCTGCAAACCTTTATCTACACCCATAGAATCAGGTAAACAATTGAAGCAAGAGGAAGGTGCAGTTCTGACTGATCCTTTAAAGTATAGAAGGTTGATAGGGATGCTTCTCTACCTGTGCATTACAAGACCTGTCATCACCTTTGCAGTAAAATAAGCTGAGCCAGTTTTTGGCCAAGCCTTGTGAGGGTCATTGGCAAGCTGCAGAGAGGGTGCTAAAATATGTGAAGGGGAGTCTAGGCCATGGACTTCACTATTCCAACAAAACTTCTTTGAACTTGAGTATCTTCTTTGATGCTGACTGGGCAGCATGTCCAGATACAAGGCGATCTATCACAGGTTTCTGTTTATTCATTGGCTCTAGTTTGATTTCATGGAAATCCAAGAAACAACACACAGTCTCTCGGTCATCGGCAGAGGCAGAGTATAGGGCCATGGCTCTTGCTTGCTGCGAAGTAGTTTGGGTAAGAGGGTTACTTGACAACTTTGGAGTTGAAGTAAAGAAAGCAACGCCTCTCTATTGTGATAACAAGGCAGCGGTATATATATGTTCCAACCCTGCGTTTCATGAACGCACTAAGCATATAGAAATCGACTGTCACACTGTGAGGGATAAGTTCTTGGCTTGCATTATGAAGCCTTTAAATGTGAAGACGGAGTTGCAATTGGCTGACATTTTTACCAAACCGTTAACTGCACCAGTTCTGCGACATTTTCTGGACAAGATGGAGTTTACTACTATCTACTCTCCATCTTGAGGGGTTGTGTTGAGAATGGATAAGAATGGAAGCAGCTGACGTGGAATGGAAGCTGCTGACGTGGCTATAGCTGGAGATAACAAAACTGAATCTGGACTGCTTTTTGTTATGCGATTCAGTTGGAGTTAGTTTGGATCTTAGCTTACTTAGCTAGTATAAAAGGATTGCAGCTGTGTGTATTTCTTTTTGATGATTCAATTAATAAAGTCCTCTTCTCTCAAAATATCTTTTAGTTCTTTTACCGCATATGCTTAAAGAGATATTTCAATAAACAATTCATACAAACAAAAAATAAAAAAAAATTCTTTCGTCTTATATGTGTATATAGTTGTCACAGAATGGTGCTAAATTGAAACTATAATTAATATACAGTATTAATTGTACTAAGGATCTGAAGCATTAATCACGATCCAACAGTCTTAATTTACTGTTATAGATTTAATACAAAATTTATTGTCAGCGTCGCAATCGTTTATTTAAATATTATCCGAAGGAAACAAAAATAGTAATTAATTTTTAAAGAAAATAGTGAGATCATAAACAACATGCCACTACTGTGAATTTATTTTGTTTGTTTGTTTGTCCGTTTGTTACTTTGTTTTCGGTCCTTTAACTATGAATAATGTAACAGTATCCTAAGCAATTCATAATTGTTATTTTGCTTGGTTGATTAAGCAATAATTGCGTGATCATACACGAAATCCATTTTATAAATAAAATGTTAAGTATCGTTAGTTTAATTTTTGGGGTAGTTGAGGTTTGGTAGTTGCTAACAACCATCGAAAGCATCCCATTTTCAATTTAGTACTACCAAATAAATTAGTTTAAAAAATGATGAGGATATCAAATAATCTACGATATGATGTTATCCCAGTGCCACATGCATTTCTCAAGAAATTTGGCAATTATAAAGTATATTTACTTCTAGAATTTTATGCATTTCTTGCACTAGCTACTCACGTTAAATTAAATAGGTTTAATTTCCAATAAACATACAAGTTATTCCCAAATTTTGGTTTTTAACCAAATCTATTTTTTTTAGTCTATAAATATATAAATTTTCAACTTTTTTGGAATTTGACCCGAATGAAAATTCCGACCATATCCAGTCCTATATGGATGCCGGAATAAATGACGTGGCAGTTCGGCTATGACGTGGCGATGACTATTGAAAATATAATTAAATAAAAAAATGTCAAAAATAAATATGTATATATCCAATAAACATGCTCCATATTTCTACTTATTTTCGCATTTCCTAAAAAAAGAATGTCAAATGCAACATATATTTCAATCAAGGGCAAATAGCCTATAAATTGTTGAACTTTATCCAAATTCTCATTTTGCATACCAGTTTGAAAATCCGTGTATAAATTGCTAAACTTTCAATTTATTCTGATTTTGCAACCAATGTTGATATCCGACGAAGCGAATACTGACACGTCTCTCCGGAATTCTTACGTGTTTAATGTCGACCGACAACTAATAGACGTCACATTTAATCATATATGAGCCGAAAATTAGAGGCTAGAAAGCGCAAGTTAAAGCGAGAATGTTTAATATGATTAAACAGAAAATTGATGATTTTAAAGGATAAACGACGACGTTTCATTAATTAAATTTGACTTCGTATTGATTGTCAGCCGACATTGAACACGTAGAAATTCCGGAGAGACATGTCAGCATTAACTTTGCCCGAAGTCAATGTTGGTTGCAAAATCAGAATAAATTGAAAGTTGATCAATTTACAGGCATATTTTCAAGCCAGTATGTAAAATAAAAATTTGGGAAAAGTTCAACAGTTTATAAGCTATTTGCCCGACATTTAATAAGGTCTGCAACACTTTATGACAAATCCACAAAATGCAAAATAAACAAAATGAGCTACTGTTCACATTCCACTATACTACAATGACCAGAATCATAGTGAATATGCGACTGTAGATTGCATCTCTTTATTTACCAAAAATTAGTGTTATTTTTTCTTAACAATAAAATAAAAATAAAGAGTACTAAATTTAGTGTAGTTTTGTTTGAAGAGAAACCAAAAATATCGCGTACTAAATTTAGTTATTTGCCACTATTCGTTTTACGGTTATTATATGATAACATTCACATTATTATTTTCCAAAGAGTCTGCAATATAATCCCGATCGATTTGATTGCTAATTAATCAAGATAATATTTGTTTGGGAGATTTTTCGAAATTATTGTCATTTTTATTTTTCACGTTTTGGAAAATTATTGTCGTATCTTGGCAATATCATTGTAAAAATATTGAAAGTTGGATATCAATTTACAATTAATTAAATATAGTGAAATTAGTAAAAAGATATTAAAAGATATATACATTTTTTTTTTATATTTACTCTAATATAATATTGACGACGATGATGATGGTATTTGAGCAATGATACAATGTACAAATTCCACATAAATAAAAGTGGTCGAATTACAATTTTTTATTTGGTATACACATATTTGTTTTTGCCATTTCTTTATTTAATTATATTTTTAATAGCTATGTAGATTGCCATGTCATAGGCGAATTGCCACGTCATTTATTCCGGCGTAAACATGGATTGGGCATGGCTGAAATTTACATTCGGGTCAAATTCCAAAAAAATTAAAAGTTTGTGTATTTTTAGACTAAAAAATTAAATTTGGTTAAAAACTAAAATTCTAAAATAGTTTGTGTATTTATAGGCAATTAAATTAATTAAATATAATATGGAGTCATTGATAAGCTACTCAATCTATACTAGTAATATATTAAAGTGGGCAAATATCAAATTAAATCCTAAACTATGTGCTTTGTACCAAAACTATCCTGAACTTTCAATAATATCAATAAA
>JAYJMF010358002.1:0-10346 GCA_036873715.1 Salvia sclarea | reverse complement strand
GCGGCGCCACCAAACACAATTAGGGTTTTCACCCTTTTTAATTTTTAATTAGGAAACCCTGATTTTGGGCCTAATTTGGCCCAAAATGGAATGTGTCAATTCAAAGTATTCATCCATATTTGGCAATTGTGTCAATTCAAAGTATTCGAAGGGAGTACATTGGAGTGAGTAACCTTATTATTGTATAACAATCGTTACACGGTTACATAGATCAAATTGTGTAATATTAAATCATGCAATGAAATTAAGTGAGTAAGGGCATAGATTGGAGTAACCGTATTGTATAACATGATTACATAGATCAAACCGTGTAATGTTAAACCGTGTAACGAAATTAAGTGAGTAAGGGCATTTTGGATTTTTTAAATCCAAAGATACTAGTATTCCATATTTAGAATTGGATGCTAGTATTTTCAATAAATATTTAAATAATGCTATTTTCATATTTGACCCATTAAATTATTGGCTTACAAACTTTGCAACTCTAGCTAAACCCAAATTTTATAAAATCATGTAATATTCACAAAAATTGGTCATAGTTTGTATATTTACAAGTAATTAGTTCTAAATAATTCTAATAATTCAATATACTTTTTAGACAGCAAATGCTCTCTCTATCGCACAAAAATTGGTCCATATTCTTATCAAGGGTGTCTCATAAAAGTTGACTAGTTTACTTTTTGGATATTTTTATTTTACTCACATGACTTTAAATAATATTTCTATAATTATTTTACACTATTTTCTAACTCTTCTAAAATTTCATACAAAACAAAAACAACTTTCGCAAGATGAAAGGGGTATAATTTTAAACTTAAATTGATATTTACCCATTTTTTTAAATTCAACCCATAAATAACCACAATATATCAAATTCAAGCTAAAAAGTATAATTAACTACAAAAATTCCTCTCAAATTTGATATATTATAGGTAGATCCTTACATACTCAAATCTTCAACGGCGGAAGCCACCACCCTCAATCCGCAAATAATGTTGAGCCGATCTATACAACTTGCTCAATTGATTGTTGACAAAAGGAATCACATCTTGATGATTAAAGTTCCAACACATTGTAAGTTTTGTATTTTAACTAAGATTGGCGGCATTGATCATCATCTACAGCTTTCTTTTCTTCTCGACAGCTTCCTTCAGTTTGCTTCCAAGGGCAAATGCTAGAGGCGGAGGAACTGCGTTTCCGATCTGTCTGTGCTTGTGCTGAATAGTACCAAAAAACTTATAGCTGTCCGGGAAACCCTACACGAACAAGTTGACTCGATTAGAATAGACAACCCTGCATGTACTTATTTCTCAACAGTTTACGAGCAGCAGAATCAGTGCTCGTGCAACGAGGATATTAGTTTTTATCCGCACGGGTTTTTATTAGGAGAAGAAAGTGAAGCCACATCTTATATATTGTGTTCAAGCTGGGTTCCTGAAGATCAGAACTTCTGGTGTAAAAGAACAAGCCAGAACATAAGGGGATATCTGGTTGAATTTTTGTGGACCAAAGATATACAACCCAATGCAGAAACCAGGCAAACACCATGTTGCAAACAAATTTTATTGTTGAAAAGTTGAAGCATGCTTACTTGAGAACGCGCACATTCACGGACTGTCACAATCCTGTCTTGATCGGGATGAAAGCACATTCCCACTTTACCCATTGGTTGGGGGTCTGTGATTGAAGTTGGAAAGTTTCCCTCCCAATCCAACCTGCCAAAAAGTCCCTTCCATTGATTGTGCCTCTTGGCCGTATTTGGCAAGCACCAGGGTATCAGATCAGCCATTTGGCCGGTCGATAACTTGACCTGTAAATAACAGAGGCATGTTAGACATTTGATCCTATGCCCCACCAAAAATACAAGATTCAGAAGCAAAACTAAGACCAATAAGGTTTTGTTAACACCTTCTCCTCTGGCAGATCTCTCCAATCGCAACCAGGGCGCTTGGGTATTCTCTGACACCTGATCAGATTAAGCTCATTCATTTCTTTTGATATGTGGTCAGTTAGTATGTTCATGTTACCACGGATTTTCTTCTGGAACCACGAAATGGGATCACTTTGATACTGCATCAATAAACAACAGAGCATGAAATAATTATTAGTGAGAAAGTGACCTCAAGTTGTGAGAAAAGGGCATTGTCTAGTGATTAATTGTAAGTAATAGTAATCAATTTTTATTCTGGATGGTACATAAAAGTTACCTCTAAGCTTGTGTTAGATGCACCATTGGCCACTGGTGGAAGATCTCCAATTGTATCTTTGACTGTAAGAGGACGGAATGGAGCACCTTTTGAAGTACTCCTGACAGCAGAGTATTGCAAGTTTTTCGACATTGAGATTTTCAACTCTGGTGCCGCAAAGACATGAATTGGCTCTGGCCACTCTGGAAGCAGCTCTTCAGGAGCCGCTGCCCATATGAAAGCTCTCTTTCTAGACTGAGGAACTCCATATGCACCAGCTTCAAGGATACCAAATCTCACCTATTCATAAAGCAAACAAATACATAAAAAAAATCGCTAGGAAATGCAGATCCAGATATTCCATTCTGAAATTGAGCAACAGTGCATACCTGATAACCCATCTCAAGGAGTGAAGCTAAAGTCAAGCGAAAGGTTTGCCCTTGGTTGAAAGACACAAAGTTCCTAACATTCTCGAGAAGGAAATACTTTGGACGGTAGTAATCGGCAAAGGACAAAAATGACAAAATCATCTCGCATTGGACTTTACTCCACGTGCTTTGATTAAACCTATTCATTCCAGAAAACCCCTACAAGAGATTTCTGACCACTTTTAGCAATGCAACTTAATGATTTGCCAGAAATCAGAGATTGTGTTGTTCAACCAACCTGACAAGGAGGCCCACCATTAATAAAATCGACTTGTCCGGGTAGTGGAAGGTTGTCAACTTCCACTTGGTCCATTGCAGCAGCCATTTCAGCAGCCTCTGGGGTGGAAATGCAATCATCTGCATCCCCACACTTATGCATGATGGCCCTGCATTCACAAGGTTTTAGTTCTCCTATACCCATGCTGGTTTGTGCTAAGGTTGCTAACATTTCCACAACAGGGATTTTAAGGTGAACGCAAGAAATCTACCTGAGGATGACATTACAGTTGTTTACAAACACCAAAGAGCCAGGATGATTGAGTTTAAATGCATCTCCGGCAGCAGCATCATACTCAATAGCCCATTTTGTGAGAGAGGTACCTGCAGGAATTAAACCCCAAAAATAACAGATTATACTTACAGGGATTAAGGGAATTATAAGCTTTACTGTAATCTAGGATATTAGTTATAAGCAAGCCTACCTGATTGCTCTAGTCCCTCAGACAAGCCCCCACAGCCAGCAAAAATATCCAAAGTAGTCAAGCGGTGCTCATTTGATGCTACTTTCTCAGGTTCTGGTTCATTCTCTCCTTCTTTGCATTTCCCTTTCTTTTTCCTAAATGTAGCATCATCATTCAGCTGCCCGGTTGAATACTGTAATTTAACATTTGAAGGTAACTGCACATGAACAACAACAAAAGACAATTGATCAGAAAAATGAGATGCAATTGTGGCAATAAGATGTAAATATGGCCAAATTCAGTGTTTCCCTCAAGAAAAAGGGAAGGGGGAACCTGTTTAATGGATCCTTTCGAAGGATCATACAGATGTTCACAGAAGAAAACATGGTGAGAGATAAACGGGACATCTTGAGGCCCAAGATCCTTCTTTCTTCTGATCTCACATTTTCCTTCAATAATATCTAGAGGTATGGTGTGTGTCTCCTCACTATAATAAACCTGAAAAAGTAATTCAGAAAATGGTAAATGAATATTAATATTAATAAACATTAACAACAAATATAGACAAATTTCTATGTTTTAAACTGCAAGCCCTCAAAATACCAATAATAGGCTGGATATTCATATGATATATTGACATGGATTATGGAAAAAGTATGTGCAATACTATCTGGCCTTGATATGCAATATACAAGTATCACCTCTCGAATATCCGATGTGTATGCCTTCTCCAAAGATACGTCCTCTGGCCTGAAAAACCTCCTGACTTTGACCTGAACAGAATTGGCATCACTCTTTTTGGACTTCTTGAGATCACAAATTTCAAGCAGCTGGCATATAGCATAGGCCTTCAATCCCACATTCCTCCCAGCCTTGTGAATCTCAGCTTCCATTTCCTCTGATGAAAAGTAGGAAGGACTCACATAGATATAGTCACTAATAGAATATTTAGTTCCCTGGAATATAAAACTGGTCAAAGATGCATCTAATACAAACTTCTCCCTTTCCCTTTCAGTTTCTTTTATATTGCAAGCCTCACAAGAGCCAGATCCAAGCCCCATCGAACTATATGGAAGAGTAAAGAAGGCACCTCTCTCAGGCCAATACAGACTTTTGCAGTAATATTCAGTAGGCAATCCCTGCTTCTTTCTTTCCTCAGCTCTTGCTCTATCAATTTTCTCAGCATTAGCATTTGCTTTTCTGTGCTGATGACCCCAAGGTGTTGATCTTAGATCAACATATATACTTTCTTTGACTTCTTGTAGTTGAAAATCCATACACTCATTTGTCAAAAATACCTCCCTTTCATTAGCTGTGTTTCCAAGCACAGTTTGGCAGCCGCGTTGCATCATTCTCCCGTGAAACATTTTACTTCCATTTGACTTTTCAAACATGTACTCCACAAAATAGATGGGTGGAAGATCATCCATTTCATCATCTTTCAGAAGAACAGACCGCCCAACCTCAATTTCATTACCATGAACTATGGCCCTCTTATACATATCCTCACCAGTATGTAGTTTGCCTACAGATTCTCCATCCCACTTTACTTCCTTAATACATGAACTTGACTTGGTTTGCCTTGGTGCCGGCTTAGTTGGCTGGGTTTGTTCCAAGACAACCAGTTTCTCTTCCAAAGCATCATCCTCTTCATTTTCCTCTTGCTCTTCGATTTCATGAACCTCCTCTTTTACTTCACCATTCGCTGCATCTAGTGCCTCGGGAGAGTAATTTGAATAGTATCCTGCCCAGATTCTGTTGACGAGCCTTGTTGTAGTTGCCTGCATAGCCTTCCTTTTGGACACAACAGGCTCAATAGCAGCTCGGGGATTCAAATTCTGCTCATTCCTGTGCAGAAGCTTCTTTTTCTTCACAAGCCATTTGGTATGGTGCTTCTCTTCCATTTTCTTGGCAAGGCCAATTACAAAAGCACACTTCTTTATGATATCATCCGGATATTCAGAAAATTGCTGCAGAATAATCTGACCATGCACAACCACATATCTCTCCACTACTTCTAGAGTAGATGATATAAAAGCAGGGTGATCCTTGGCAAGTTCTGAGATTCTCTTGATTACATCGGCAAAAGAAAGTCTTGCCACCCGGATCTGCTCCTTCAACAAGGTAATGATATTGATGGCAAGCCTCGCAGTTTTCAGGACTCGCTCATACCAAGGAGAATATTGTTTTGAAGGCTTCCCAAGCCTGTACCTGAAGAATAGAAAGAAACAGAGCATTTATACACAAGATTATATCAAAATCTTCAAATCATGTAAATGAGGAAAACTTCAGATATTAATGGTTAATCAGGACAAAAGGGGAACCCCTGGAACAGTAACTAATATATTAAATTCCTCCGTAAATGCAACATTACAGCCTCTGTAGTTTCTCTAATATTTCCTCTATTCTGTAAAGCTTTAGTATCTTATACTACCATTATCGTACATAAAACATATTTAATGCAATATGCCAATATCCCATAAGACAGATGGAACATCCAAGATGATCCAACTCATTACAATAACATTTATATTGCCAACCAATCAACAAATATTGGAGCCACTATAATTGTATACTTAAACATAACATATATTCTCAAATGAGAAACAGAGGGTTTAACATACCAGGCCATATCTGTTCGTATTGAAATGGAAATCATCGAGGAGCCAAACTCAATAACCCATTCTTTTATTGCACTCAAGAAAACAGGGATGCCTTCGACTGCAGAAGCCCCAGAACAATTTGATGAGTTAGTAGATTCACCATCACAAATGTATCCAGATCCATCATCTGCGGTCATTATGCCTGACCCGAATATAGTAACATCAATTTCATCACAGGGTCTCAAGGGAAGGAGCTCTAACGGAACCAACCTAGCATCTGAATTGTACAAAGCCCAATCATGGAGCATGCTTCTGGGGAGGTCTTCAATATTTAGCACATCTATGCCACTGTCAAAAATAATATACTCATCAGTTTCTTCATTTGACATCTTATAATAGGCAGGCAGAGGATAGTCATTTGCTATTTCATCCTCATTGATCATAATGTAATATTTGCTCGATGAGGAAGAACCCCGGCCCTTCTTCTGCTTCATTGAGCGCCAGTTCTCTTCTTCCTGTAACAGCCTTGCCATTTTTGAATCTTCATCTTCTTCTGTCTGACAAGGTTTTGCCAGTAAATCATTTTTGCTTTCATCCCCAATTTTGGGGCCGATTCTCAAATTACCTGGCAAAGAGACAGGCTGAGCTTCTGCAAAGTCTACCAACTTACTACTTTCATCTTTAAGTGCAGTTAGGACATGTAGCCCAACAAAAAGGTTTTCAGTCTTTTTGGAAGTCTCATCCAAACCAATAAGTTGGTTATAAATGAATTCACCCTGAGAAAGAACAAAATCTCTGATAGATACACCACGGGAGAAACACTTCATCCCACTCATGGAACGCACAACACCAGCCAATAACTCATCAAGGCTTAAATTGCCTCCAGAAGATTTTGATAAAATCTTATAAACCTCAACACAAGCACTAGCTTTAGCATAAAAACGGTCATAAAACTTCTTATAGCTTCCCGAGGGCTTAATACAATCATAATCGGCGATCTCCGTTGAAACCCATATCACAGGCGATCCCTCTTCATAACCAGATATAGCCCATTCTTCAATGCGCCCAAATCCTTCACATCTTACTCCTTTCCCCTTCTCCTTGTCGAAACTTTCCTCAAGCGGTGATATAAGGCCAGAGATGAAGATATCATCAACTTCCAGCATTTCAAAAGGCTGTGAGATGCCATCTGAGTTATGAAATGTGAAATCTATAAGCCGTCTACATGGGCGACCGTCCTCCTTTCCAGCAGTCATACGAACAGCTAGCACTTCTTCCTCGACAACTCCGTCCTTTTTTGTTTCAATTACAGAATCTTTCTCGGATATTCGGACAGATTTCTCCTTGAAATCTGAACAAGCAGCGGCTCGCTTTGGCATTTTACGCGAAACAGTGGGGTCCTCAACAGCTTGAGAACCACGCTTCTTTTTTTGATTGGTCGCCATATCTTTCCTAGATGTTAAACTGCTTCCTCTTTTGTATATTAAGGAGCGACAATATACGAATGAATCTGGGCTGAGCTAGCCTAAATTAAGGACACAAAAAAAAGTCCTATTAAGGATTGGATAGAATACACCAAAAGTACAAATGACAAAAGTTGCAAGTAGATGTAAATTTCATTTTCTATAAAATAAATGTTAGCAGTTATGTTTCCAGTTAAAGAAAGCTGTTGAATAGCAAGAAACCATACATAAACTATAGAAGCCAAACATGTCAACCATTCACCATCGATGTTTGGCGCCTAAATTCATCCACCATCTACCAAATACTTGCTCAATAAGTAATAAACTTTTTATTTATAAAACCCATGTGTTTGGTAGATCTGTTGGATATTAGCAGTTAATATACATGATAAAGCATTGGAGCATAAGATTTGGGATCCTCGGAACATTTTATGCTATAAATACATGTATAATCCTATACTTTCTCACTCATTTCTCTCATCTTTCTTTTATAAACATGTAAATATCCGAGGCAAATTAAGTCAGTCAGAAAACTTCGACCAAAACTTCGACCAAATTAAGTAAGTCAATGAAAAAAATCAAACAATTTGACATCAAATTTTGATATCTCACAAATCTTATTATTCCAATTTTAAGATCCATGAATTCCAATTCAGGAAAAATGAGCAAACATGCAGATCTCATTACAAAAACCCAACAAAGAGTGGCCTAAGATGGAAAATAAAGTGCAACATCGTTTAAAAGAAGTGGACATCTTGATGTTAATGAGTTCACGCTGAGAAGAGGCCGGCACGAGTTAACGGCAGAAGAGGCCGGCACGAGTTAACGGCGGCGACAACACCAATTTTCTTGATAGGCGATCGGCTAAGGATAAGGAAGAGAAGCTAGCTGAGGCGGAGGTAGTGGTGGTAGAATGGTGAGTTTCGCAGGAAATTTTGAAAAGAAGGAACTGATAGAGAAATTGAGACTTTTTTTGGGGAGATTGAAGAGTGAGAGAGAGAGACGAAGCAGGAAATGATTTTGGGCAAATAAAATGCAATTGAGATAAACTAGTCTAGCAAGATAAAACAGCGCTGAAAAGTGTACCCGGCGTGGGTGAAATCCGCGGAGGGCTTGAGCTGTTGAAGGCGACTGAGAGTGACAGCAAAGATGCCGGAATGCGGAAGCGAGCCGGCGGCGGAGATTGATGAGAGTGAGAGTGAGAGAGATGGAGAGATCGGAACCCTAGCACAAGCAGTAAATAAAAGGCTGGGAATTTAGGGGAAAGGAGGAGCAAATGGCGCTACCATTTCAATTTTTTGGTCTCTCGCGCCAATATCATCACGAAATCAAATGCAGCCTTCTCTTATTTCTTTTATTACTTTTTTCTATCGAAATGGAAAAAAAGAAAGTCATACTTAAAATGAAGATAGGCAATGATAATTAACAAGAATGGTATTGATTAAACGGAAGTTTGGATAAATAATGCAATATATCAAAACGGCTAATTATTGTATCACCACGATTTAAACAGAAATTGTTAATTCATCAATGGCTAAATGGTTTGTCGGAAAATGTAATGTTTGGGATTTTCAGGGAGTTTTCTGAAGAGTTTGTAATACATACTTAAAGATAAATCGATTAGTATTGATCCTGGCCGACACTGATACTGAGAGACGAAAGCTAGGGGAGCGAATGGGATTAGATACCACAGTAATGGAAACATATCTGTTTCGAGTGAATAGATACTCTGAGATAGAACGAGAAAAATTAAATTTAATTAATTTAACATTTGACCACTCTATTCATACATGGGATTAGAGGAAATGGAATTTTCTTTTCTATTTCACAAATAGACATGGTGAATTCTATATAATGGATAAATAGATCGATGAGCAGATTTACGTTTGAGAGCTTTCTACAGTGAGATTTCTATAGACAGTAGTGGTACCTACCTCCTAATTCCTATGGCCATTGGAGGGATCTAGAAATTTCTTTTTCATTATTGGAGAAACAGTTTTTGTTCAAATCCCTTCTTATTATCTGAATGAATTTTTAAATTGTTCAGTAATAAATGAAACCATTAAAGGGTTTCAAAGATCCTTTTTGGAGAATTAGACGTTCCTGAGAATATATGACTTCTCATTCGATAGTGAGAACAAACGATCACAAGACCCCTAAGATTACCCACTTATTCAAGTTCATTTCAAAGAGAGATGTGACAGTGACATTTGTGGATTTGTAGAACAAGATTAAGTGGAGGTTTGGACAAAACAATACAATAACACAAAATTGTTGATGATTAGGGTAGTAGGATTTAAATGGCAATTGTTAATTTGGTGTATGTGTTTTATAGGAAAAGCAGCTTGTGGAATCGTTAAGGAGTTTTTATGGAGAGCTCCCTAATACGTACCTCGAAGATAAAATAGATGAGGAAATACCCAAATTTAGCCTATTTGGATAAAACTATCTCCAATATAGGCAAAGTTATAATAATGGGACAAATATAGGCAAAATCTATTGAAAAGACTAAAATACCCTTAAATTCTCTCTCCACTCTCTCTCTCTCTCCTTCTTCTTCCTTTTCTTCTTCTTCTTCTAATTCACGTAAAGAGCTTCATCTCCTTCGTGAATTCATTTTTCTCCTTAAATATTAACTCCAATTAAAGATGGTTGGTGGTGGTAGGTTGAGTCTTAACTCATGTAAGAACAAAATGGAAGTTTTCAAACAAGAAAAATATCATAATCAAACAAGAAAAAAACACCAAATTTGAAGCATTTCAAGCTTTCGAAATTTTCGTTTTTTATTCTAGTGGACCCGTTTCTTTGGTAGATTCCAACGAGATACGACGCTAGGTCCCTTTGATATGAAATACATGAACATTATGCATGATTAATGCTTCAATCTGAGTCTAATTTTGGTGATTTTGTTTTATTTTTTCGCAATGTTCTTCAGTACACAGTTGAAGTTCTAGAAGACACAGTTGAAAATATATTGAGACATACA
>JAYJMF010357971.1:0-10351 GCA_036873715.1 Salvia sclarea | reverse complement strand
GAGGGTGATTAAGGTTTCAATTGAGTGATTGAGATTGAGGCTTGAGAGATGGAGATTCAGCGACGAGACATGGAGGTTGAGGGTTGCTGCAGAAAGTTTGAGATGTAGGTGAAGACGAGAGGTTGAAGGTGGAGGCGGATGAGTGAAACCCTAAAATGGCATTTGATTGCTTAATAGGGTATTAATGAATTAATGCATTGGGTTGTGGTTGGTGAGAGTAATAAATACATAAATTTAATTTGTATTATAGTTGCAGATATTGGTTTTTTTTTTTTTTTATTAGGCCTACATTGAATTAAAATATTGGGCTGATTTTTAATTTTTTTTCTTGTAGGCTACGGAATTGATGGCCCAAGTTGTTAGCCCTTTTGTATGAACATTATTTTCTTTATTTTATATCCTATATGGGTTAATTATCTAATATTATTTGTTTTTATTGTTCATATGTAATGATTGAAATTTGGATATTTTAAAAGAATATGTAATTAATATTTTTAAAAATTTATCAACGGTAAATTGGTTAATACATGAATTCAAATATAATTTTATTAATATAGTTTTTGTATTGCAGTGGAGGATCTCATGAATGAATCAGTTTCATTTTCTGGTGAAGGAGTTACTTGTCAAAGTAATCAGTCTATTTGTCAAGATAGATCAAAATCCTGTTCGGTGTTCGGTGAAATTACAAATAGTAAGCATTTTTTTACCACATTTTAATTATGTATTTAGATTTAGATTAAGATTTGTCTTCTAATTTGAAAGATTTTTTGTTTTTTTTATGAAATTATAGTTGTTGGCAGTTGTATCTGAACTAGAATAGTGTTCTCGTGATAGTACAACTAAAGCATACCAATTAATTTGAACTGGATTTTTCTTAAATTGATTTTTTTTCATATTATTAATAATATAATTGTTGTATAGCAGTTGAGGATGTGAAGATCGGATCAGTTTTATTTTCCGCTGAAGGAGCTACTTGTCAAACTAATGAATCTATTTCTGAAGATAGATCGAAATTTCGTTTTGTATTCGGTGAAATTACAAAATGTCGGTATATTGTTGTGTATAGATTTAGATTTCTCTTCTATTTTCTAAAAACAAGTTTTTTTTTATTATTATTAAATTGCAGTTGGTGGCACTGGTCGATCTAATGGAGAAAATTGCAGCTCAAATGATAGTATGAGTATGCCTAAGAATGCATCATCCAGTATTGTAGGATTTACTCCAACTAGACTATGCGTCATATATGGGCTGCAGGAATTTATATGTATGGATTCAGTTTTCAAAATAAACGAGAATAATTGTTTTATATATGTACCGTATAATACCTTTCTCTTCTCAAAAATATAACACTATGAGAATGATATATTTTTCGATATTTATGGAGTAGTTTCATGTAGTAGCACACACACACACACAGAAATGTAATTTCTTCTTCTCTACTTTGGTTGTTATGTGTATATTAATAAAGAATTTTTTTTCGCAGGAAACTGAAACAAAAATTGAGAGAGTGATGGCTCCATTGGTTTCTCTTATCAAACAAGCTTCACCATTCACTCATATAATTGCCATTTAACAGTAGATATATGCTTACACGTAGCAGCATATATATATTTTATTCATTTATGAGTTTCATTATGTAGCATAGAAATTTCATTATGAGTTTCATTCCCTCCAAAAAAAAATTATGGGTTTCATGTTGTAACAAATGATTTCTGGGCATATGCAGAATTTGTGAAATATGAATTTGTGATAAATATATTTTATCTTAGGGAAAATTGCCGATCAAATCACGAATTATACCTTAAAATGCAATTACAACACGACTTTTGAGCCTTTAGAATTAAATAAGGGATAAGGTCCAAATAATCCCCCGAAAATTTTAGTGATGCTCAATTAAGCCCGTAATCATATGTTGTGCCCAAGTACCTCCTTAACGTATAAAAAAATCGAGCAAATTACACCATTGATGGATGAAAAAGTTAACAGTGTTAAGTAATTTAGTTTTTTTTTTCATTTTATTTTATTTTATTTTATTTCAGAATCTACTGTATAAATAGATGTAGCATGAAATCGATCAATTGAATTATGTAATTAGAAAAGAATTGATACTCTTCCTGCGCATAGCGCGGGTACTGCACTAGTGTAATTTATAGTGTTCACTTGATTTGTGCATTTAGGTTGGCAAATAAATTTGGGAGAGAGAAATTAGCACATCTAATTATGGTTGATATGTTAGAAAACGTTAGGACCGGGAGAAATATTAGCATGTCTACTTTATGGCATTTTTGTTGGACTCATATATATATTCTTTTTATTTGATCAAAATTGTACAGCAAAAGACATCGGAAAAATGGTTCCATGATTCTTCATTCATGTTCATGGAATCATGGTAGCCTCTTATAAATTAGTTTCTTGATATTTATTGATGTTTTCCCTTTTTGATAAATTTAAATTTTCACGTGTGATAATCATTTTTTTAATATTTAAGGCCGAATAGGGAATAATGTCGTGCTAGAAGTGAGGCGAATTGAAGGCCGAATATCGAATAAAAATTACTCTTCCACGAAGAGGCCACGACAAGCAGTGGATTTAGACCACACCTTTCAGTTCAGAACCTACCTTCATTCCATGAACCAAGAAGCGAAAAGGTTTCCAGCGTTGAATCCATTTGAATGGGGGACAACAAAGAACTTGTAAGCCTTGCAGCCCAATCCAGAGAACTGGGCATTTGGCAGTTGATAATCTCCGTACAGTCTCTAATGCAATTGGTTTAGCAAGAAAAGTTGCCACCTAAATACCAGTACCCTTTCCACTATCCAACTTATGTGAGGTTATTTGTCTTAAAGATTAATTTAAAAAGGATTTAGGACCAGAAGCAATTGAAGGCATTTTTGACACATTTTTATTACTGACAACATTGGCCATGCTAGACAACCTCCACTAGCAAATATTGACACTGTACTCACTAATTGAAATAACTGGATTGGACAAACTCTTTCAGATCAATCAAGAAATCACAGTGATACTTTTGTCTGGTGTTGACTGTGGATGGAGAATAAGAGCAGATAACAGTCGAACTTATTTGAGAGCTAAATATCACATCCTTCAGCTGATCGTGTTACAATGGAAACGAGAAACTTCACGGATTCAATTCTCAGGATGCCAAAACATAGCTGCTCAATCCTGTCGATGAAGCTTCCTCTTGCAGTGAAACTGGAATAAGAATCAGAACATGGCAACCTGCAAGAGCGAGCAAACTAGCCATGAACCAAATTACAAATATGAAGGAAAACATCATTCATCCAGCTCTAACCAAGTTCCTTTAACAGGCTGGGCAAAATAATTTCAAGCCAAGTAAATTTGACCCTCTCATAAAAGAGAAACAGTAAAGCAAGAAGCACAAAGAACATCACTACACAGATAAGAATACTTTATGACCCAATAACATAGAGAAGCTACTGTGGTGACACAAAGATTAATACAGTAAAATATTTTCATTTATCCATTCATAGCTATTCAATTCAAGCTGCACTAGTGTTGTCTATAACCAAGATGCTATGAAAAGTAAAAATAATAATCACGATGTCGACATATGCAGAAGAATGGCAAACCTAATTGACTAATTCACATGCCATCAATAGTTACCTTATTATTACATAAAAAGAAGAAGAAAATGAATACACATATATATACTTATGTGCCAAAGCTAGCTTTAAGAAACAATGGTCAGTTCATTCAAAGTCTTGTCCATGATAGATCCTAATTCCAAATTTTCAACTCCTAGCAATCAAATGATTTATAATGTGTTCACTTGCAAAAAAGAATCTGTGATATGTTTTACAATACAAAAGTAAACTCGTTATTTATTAGATGCATAATTGGTATTAATCATATAAAACTGCATCAAGAAAATTAAATTAAATACACGAAAGGTCTTACCAATTGGAATCATTGAACAAGAGAGTGAATTTCACCCTTTATTTCCTTTTCTTCTTCACCACCTTCCATCATCATTTCTTCTCGCAGTTTCTAGATTACATTAATGTCAAAAATTCTATCCACCAAATGAAAAGAATAAGAGTTTGCTTTTTTCTACCTAGGGCGATAGGGCATAAACAACCTTCAAAGTTTGTGATAATTGTTTTTTTAATATTTGGAAAGGAAACACCATACAGGATTGAATAATATAGATGAAGAATACAATTTTATGATGAAGTCCACATTATACATACATACTCTACAAACTGAATTGATAAGGAAAACAACATACTTACAAAAATGCATTGATAGGATAAGAAAATATGAAATTTAAAATACAATAATGATTCAGACTACCACAAAATGCCATGTTTAGCACACGAACAATGGTTGCCAACCCCCTAAATTGCAATTTCAAGTGAACTTGAACAAAACAAATGGCATCCAATCACCGTTTTCTGTGAAGCTTATCAATACAAGAAAATCATGAAATTTAATCGAAGTAAACACGATAAACTGCATCAAGTGACGACAAAAGAGCCTTTCCCACAGAGCAGAAATTGAAATTTGGCAATCAAGAACAAACCAAACAAGTCAGTAAATGAGTTAAGGAAGGCAAGAAATGTCTCATATCCAAGAGAGGCTAAAAATCATCAGAAGAGACTTTGTTCAGACAGAATATATATCCACCACCGTCACATGCTTTGTAACAAACTCACAAAATTTCAGGAACCCTTGCAGCAATGCAAAGTCACATTTTTAAGGCAATGAAATGGAAACAATACTTAACTGCATAATCAAAATAAAATCATTATGAAAAAGGAATGCTAAAACATGCTCCAACGAAATGAATTGGATGGTACTCTTTTAGATGTATATTATGAGCCTGTGACTGCTCTTGAATTCTATTTATCTATGTTGTCGGACAACGTGGTGAGGCTGGAAAATGCAAAATATATGAGAGGTCTTACCACTTGGAATCGTCACAGAAGTGTCGATTCTCGATTTCATCCTGTCTTCGAACATCTTTATATTCTCTTCTATCCGTTTCTTGATTACCTTAATGTCAAAAAATGGATCAAAGAGTGGATCAGTTTTATAGGAAAACCTAATTCTAACCATCAAATGATAGAAGCTAAGGGAATGAGGAGGAAGAAACTATTGATGTTATATTCTTCAATAGAGTTTGATCATTGTGAGAATGGGTTTTTACATGAGAACTGAGAACATTGCACAAACACATCACATCAATGAATCAAAGATGTAACATTGATTTGTCCATGTAACACATGCACAACCACAAATCAAGTAATGTGATTCTACATGTGTTACATTGATTTGTTCACGTCGGGTTATGGACTTATTCAAACAAAAATCTATCTATTATGAGTAAGACTGTGCTACAAAGGGAGTCCACGGAGTTTGTTAAAAAAGAGCACATAATAATCTCATTCTCATATGATCTCTCTTCCCTACATATAACATCAATATGACAGAATGTTGCACCTGTTTGTCCATGTTCATACTTCTACTAGAAAATCATTGAAGGGTTAGGTCATCCTTCAGTAGAAATGTCTTAAAAGTCTTCTGCTCAGTTCCATTATCACGTTAATTGCAGTCCTTAAAATCCAATAGCATTTCTTAAAATACAAAATTATTTTCTACACATAGGCATCAAGCACCCCCCACCCCTAAAACCGATCCTTTTGAGGCCAAGTTTATGCTAAATATGCAAGTTCTAGTATTACGTAAGCTAGCATCAATGGGTAAGGAAGTGAGACTAGCTTGCTACAGGCTTAACCAAGCAATGGAGTTGATGTTTTCAAATTTCATTTACAGTTCTTAATTTCTTTGTTTTCTTACTTAACATGTTGGAACATATCTGGCTTTAGATGATATCACGACCTTTTTTGGTTCTCTCTATTGCAAATGCTCTATACGACCAATCGGAGTGGAGCAGTTTGAACTTGGATGATGCCGAAAATTCTCCTAACCATGATGATTCTCAATTAGGTTCAGGAAATCTTTACTGTCTCATGCTCTGCTTGTTTTCTTACCATTAATTGCTTTAGAGTCAGAAACTTGCTGTGGTCAGTTACTTACATGTTTCATGTAATCTGGGAGGCTTATCAGCTAAAAGGCAAGTGCTATGGGGGTTAATATCTAGGCTTCATGTTGGTCTAACTGGACTAAGATGATGAGATTGACCTTTGAGGACCTTAAGGAATGTGGTGTCTGGGACTTGATAGAGTTTAGGGTAACCAGTGGTTCTCAAATCATACAGAATCTGAAACCATTTTCATATCAGACTTAATCAACGACTTTTAAATAGTTAAGGAACCAAACGACTTTTAAGGAAGAATTTATTTCTGCTAGTTAGCTCCCTATAATGACCCTACTTGCATCTAATATTATACGATTCGGTGTTTTCATGCTTCAAGTGAAGCAGTATCTGTGAAGAACCAAACTGAACCAAACTGAAATATCGTATAATAAAGAAATTATACAATATAAAACACAATTTTTCTGAAAGAACAAAACTTACTTGGTTCCCCGTAGTAGAAGTAGAGATTCTTATCTTCTACGATTACTGGACACTGAACAAGGGCGTCTTGAATGTAACTGAGAAATAAGATGACATCCTGAAACATATCGGTGTCATCTCTCTCAGTGAGAAACCGCTTCTGATATTTCTGATGTACATAGTCAAAACATCTTTTTCTCAATTCTTCTTTGTTCAACTTGAGGCCTTCAGTCGGAAGATCATTTAATAAAGTATGTATAACACCCTCCCACATCATCATTCCTGGTACAAACTTCTTCACCAGCGACTCAGGTCCATCATCCCCCGACTCAGGTTCCTCATTCATATTATCCTTCTTTGGGCTCTCCTTCACTGAGCTGTTATGCTCGTGACTCTCCAGGCTGTAATCCTCTTCCCCATCCCTTGTCTCATCGAATGCATTTCGCATTGTGTTCTTGCGGAGACGCTTCCTCGGCCTCTCTGTACGGACTTGGGAATCTTTGTCAGTCCCGGAATTCTTGCTACGCTTGTGCCCCTGCCTCTTCTCTGGAACTTGTGAATCTATGTACGTCGCCTTGACAATCTTGCTGCGCTGCTGCCTCAGTCTCCCCTTTGGGATATGGGAATTTTTCGCGGGGTTGTATTCCTCATTTCTTGGGCTGTTATTCCCTTCCCCATCCGGGTTGTATTCCTTATTTTGTGGGCTGTTAAACCCTTTCCCATCCGGGCTGTAGACTTTTGCATCCGGGCTGTAGACTGGGGGATCCTTTTCCAAGTTGTAGTTCGTATATCTGTTCTTCTCTGGGGTTTGGATTTGAGAATCTTTGTTTGTTCCGGAACTCTGCCTATTCTCTGGGCCATGATACCTTTCCCCATCCGAGCTGCTATAACCTTTCTCCTCCAGGCTGTCGACATAAGAATCATTTGCCGAGTTGTGGTCCTTTTCAACCGGTCCCTTCTTCACAGTCCTCCTCTTGCGACCCCGCTTTCTCAGCTTTGGTTTCGATTTCAATACTTCTTGGTGAACTGTTGAAGCACGTAACTCATGTATGCGCTGGCGTCGACTAGGAGCCTTCACAAAGAATGTTGTCCCTCTTAATGCTGTATCATTAGAAAAATTATTATCAAATAGATAAAATGATATATAGCTTGTCGAACAAAAAATACAATAAACGTACTCAAACGGGTCTCCTGCCTCAATACTCCGGAGACGAAGTTAAAGAATTCCACGCAAGTCAACCTTTGGTCGTTAGTCAGTCGGTTCGTATAATACCTAGACACACGAGGCAAAGGTGTATCTTGCCCAAATTCACCTTCCATGTTCTGAAGACAAACAAATAGATTAGCAATTTATATGTGTATAATTTCTTTCATCTCAGAAATGAATTGTCAATCATACTAGTTTAGCAAACAGAAAATCTCCAAATACAATAGGGCCGTGTTTGGTAAGTTGGACAGGATAATGCAAGATATGATTAAATTTGTAAGTAGAGACTAGATTATAGCAGACAAGTAGTCATGATCATGTGTTTGGTAGAAAAAAAGATAAAATTGATATATTGTTAATTAAGCTACAAAATTACATTCTTATCCTTGTGAATTATCAAAAATACTAAAAATACCTATTTCATAGAAAATTATTTCCAGAAACTGGACTACCAAAACTGGAATCATCAACGATCTAAAAACTGGACTAAGAACTCTGAACCATCAATTCAACAATCTAAAATTCAATTGATTTGATTCAACAATTCATCAAGCTAAATACAAATCCATTGATTCATCATTACTAAAATAGAAATAAAAATTCAAAAAATGAAATCAACGATTCATGGAATAAAAAAAATTCACAGATAGATATCTGGACGGCGTCCCACTAGAGGCGGCAGCACTGGTTCCAACGGGCTCAATTATGGATTCCAAGAAAATTACACTCAAAACTGCACACTCAAATCACCATTTTTTTTTAAATAGATTTTATTTCATCAAGCATGAGACATGCTTTCACAAAAACAAAACCAATACAAACACACAAACATTAGCAGCCACAGAGCATAACAGCAAGCTGCAAAAAGAAAAGAAAATAGGAACACCACAAACAGCAACAACGACACTAACCTCCCAACACCGCCTTCCACGGATTCAAGCACCAATCTCCCTAAATCACCATTTCTTAATTTATCTAAACTGCAAACTCAATTCACCCAACCAAATTGCAAATTGCAAGTTCATTTTTGTTCATGCCATGTCTTTTTTATTTGTATAAACAGATATAGCCAGAATAGAAGTTTCGACCAAGAACACCAAGAAAAATAAGCGCAGATCTCATTGACTGAGATTGCAGATCTAGAAAACGGGCTAGAGAGTTAGAGAATTAGGGCTTACAGTGGAGAGAAGGGTGAGAACGAGGAGGCAGCGACGGGGAGGCCTAGGAGGCGGCTTTGCGCCGGAATCCGCCGGAGGAGAGGGAGAGGAATCGGCTGACCTAGGGTTTCCACCGAAGGGGGTGGAAACGGAGGGAAAGGCGGCTGACCTTCGCCGTTGGAGGGCGCCGCCGAGATGATGGTGGTGACGGCGGCGACGGGGCGGTGCTGAGGCGCCGGTGTTTCTTCGGAAAAAAGAGGGGGCGACGACTAGGGTTTTCTGGCCTCGAATAGATGGAGATGTAGTGCCTATCAGTGGGGAGAGGGAGGACAGAGCCTCGCCTTGGTGGTGGTGGCAGCGGCGTGGCGTGGCAGCGGCGTGGCGTGGCAGCGGCGCGGCGTGGCGTCGCCGGAGAGAGAATTGCAGCGGCGGGTTTGTTGTGAGAGAGAAGGGAGAAAGAGGGATGAATGAGAGTGCAAGGTTGATTTTAATCTACTGGTTATATGTTGCTAACTTTTACTAATATGTTTTTATATTTTTTACTAATATTAAGATGTTGCTATTTTTTTCCTCTTGCTATCTTATTCTATAGAATATGATAGTGATATAGATTAGTTATTAATATATTTTGATTCCTTTAGTTATTCTTTTTTAATCATAATATATTTTGATTCCTCATATTTTAACCATCATTTGATATTAGTATATTAATATTTCGATTTATAATCCTTTTAAACACAACTTTTTAATTCCATTTTTATTCTTATATATGTATGCCATTTATATCTTTACCCTTATCCTATTTTTTTTAACTTATCCCTTCTCTAATATCAATCTCGGATATAGATCATTCTCATCTATAAATTAAATCTGATCAAATAAGAAGCGCCGAGAAATTAATATGAGAGTAATGCGAATCAAAAGCGCCGAGAAATCAAATCGTCGAACGCTGTTGACGACCTTGAAAGGTTCAGTGGAGGTACATTAATTTTCATTTATATAATATTTTGCATATATTTGAATTCATTTTCAAGATTGGTATTTGTATTAGGACGTTCATAGCATTAGTGGGCAGAGAAATTAATATGAGAGTAATGCGAATCAGAAGCGCCGAGAAATCAAATCATCAAACGTTGTTGACGACCTTGAAATGTTCAGTCGAGGTACATTTTCATTTATATAATGTTTTGCATATATTTGAATTCATTTTCAAGATTGGTATTTGTATTACGACGTTCATAGCATTAGTGGTCATCTCTACAAAGTGAATATGTTGATTTTTCATAAATTTCGAATTGAAGATGTGGAATTGAATTTCGCAATTCAAGAAATTTTTGTTGATAGACAACCTGTGTATTCTTGACGGTTGATGCTTTTAAAATCTTTAATGCTAAAACCAAGTTTTCATGTTTCACAGTGATTACAACTTTTAAAATCTATCCCGTAAATTTGTTAAATTTATCAAATTCCAAACGCTCATTAATT
>JAYJMF010357960.1:0-10353 GCA_036873715.1 Salvia sclarea | reverse complement strand
AACAAGTAGGCCAATCGGTACAAAATACAGCCCGCCCATCGTAGGGGTTCCTTTCTTGGAAGAGTGTTGAGTCGGTGCACCTTTCCTAACTTTGGACCGCATATTCAGCATACGGAACAATGGCACACAAATGTAGCCGGCACAAGATACTAATATCGCAGATATCAGGAAAGGCCGCATCAAGTAGAAAGGTTCCAGAGGCAATCTAACAATCCGCCATGCACACTGATCCACAAGTAAAAGAAGGAACGTTGAGAACGACATAAGTCCAACATTGTTCCAAATTCCATATATGGTCCTGCAAGCAGAGAGTACCACAAAGACCTGAGTCGGGCAATAAATTCAACATACATAAATCTCATTTCATTATCAGGCAATAATCAACAACAAAACCACATTGCAGAAAAGAGTGGATAAACTGGTTTTAGCATACCATGGCAAGGAATAGCAAAGTGCACATAATAATTCTGTAAAAATAGAGAGATACCAAGTTATAGTCAATTTAGCTAAAATGAGTTTTTACTTTCTTCTCCTTCTCGTGCTGCCGAGTGTTGCAAGCCTATGCGCAGTCACAGTTATGGAGTCATCAGATGGCAGCAGCCGCTCTTTTGAGGTGGGAAGGTCAACATCCGTTATCGGCTGCAGAAAAATATCCCCATCGCTGTCTTCACCTTCGCTTGAAGAATACATATATGGTCTATCATTATTCCCCCAATCACCAAATGAAGCACCAAAATCCTGTTTACAGAACTTAATCCGTTAGTTCTAATGGAATCAAAGATAGACTACAAAACATGATTGATTCAACGAATTGCTTAATATAACACAATTTAGAAACTATAACATTTTCTTTGTGAAATTAAATCGGTGCAAAACAGGAAAGAAAAATAGTAAATTGCATACATCATCCATGGAAAAAATTCGAAGAGCTCGACGCGGCGCGCGAAATCCATGAGTTGGAAGCCGTGATTCAAACAACTGTCCCAATCAACAGCTGAGAAATAATTAGTCGGCATTTTTATCGAAATCACAGGCACATATATATCCGATTGTATCACGTCGTACTATTCACCTTGTGCTCGGCATAACTGGAGGCGCTATCAAACGAAACGCGCGTCGACGGCGACGGGAGTCTCGGACAGCAGCAACCGGCGAGAAACCCTACATGACTGAGATTTCTGCTGTTTGAGGCGCGAGATTGCATGACTGCCCACACCTAAAATCTACCTGCAGCCATCAGCAGCTAAATTTTTTGGAAGCTTTGAAATCTCCGAAGTGCTCTTTAGGGTGAGAGGGTTAGACGCGCCTACCAAGCGCGTGAATGAGTTTCGGTGTCTCATATTCAAATATCGCACTCGCACTCGCGCTCGCGCAGATGCCTCTTCAGCGCAGCGGACAGGTTAAACACAACCAAATATATCCACGCATTGTTTTATTTTTTGTTTTATTTGAGTATGTGCACTCAATATTATATGGCCCATAATATTTTTCAAATGACAATAAATAGATGGATGATTGTTATCAGAATAAATTTATTTGATTTCTTATTTTCAAATTATGAATATAAAATATTCCTCGTGCTTATAGCATGCGGTAATGCAATAGAACCTTATGACTTCGACAATCTATAATTTGTTTCACTGAATTATATTAGATCGTCTTTGTTAAATATGGAGTCGTAATGTTTTGAGAGAATACAAAGTTTGTTACCATTCATAGGCTTAAATGAAATATATACAGTGGTCACTGATCATGTTACGGTGGACTCGAATTCAAAATTTTTTATCTCAGACATTAATCATTTTATCATTAATTCCACTAGCTAGATCAACTCACACACTCGAATCTCTATACGTTCACTCTTTTTATTGCCGTAATCAGGTCTAAATTTATCTCCTATTTATCTAATTAAATAAATATACTATTCCTACATTAGGGGAAAAACTTTAATAAAATTACACCTATTGGGAAATGTTGGTCACATATAATGCGGCATCATTGCAAAAAACAGTTATATAATGCGGCCTGAGCTTTTACTATGTTTTGTTTTTCCAACTTTCAATTTTTTGCAAAGTATGTTTCGAATTTGTGTTTTCTATAATATTTCTGGACATTTTTTCAAAGTCAATTTGGAGATACTTTCTGCCTCCTGAAGGAAATTACTCTGTTCCTAAGAAGTGATGCAATTTGTACTTGTGATTCTTTATTCATCACTTCTCCAAAAAGCTGCCCAAACCACGTCAAACACATTTCTGTCATCATTCAACTATGGAACAGCATAAGCCCAGCAGCTGCAGCTTCTCAAGCATTGCACACAAAAGCTCAGAGATTATTCTTATTGTTTCGTTAATGAAAAATACTTCATCTCACATGACACACACACATATAAATCATATAGCTTCAACAATATGAGACATTCAATAACTGCAACATTAAGACTCTCTCTCAATCTAGACTAGATGCTAACTCTAGTTTCCTTGCCATAGGTTGGACTTGATCTTCTTCATCCTCTCTAGCACATTTTTCATACTAGGCCTCTCTTCAGGCATATCTTTGGTGCATTCTAGAGCTAGCTCAACAATCGACGTAAAACATCTTCCATATTCAACTCTTCTACCTCCAACATCCATGTTTACTAGTTCATTATCAACAACATGCATCACATGATTGGGGAATAATTCTTGCATCCACTTCCTCATGGTTAACTCCCCAGAAAACATCTCGTCCGTTGGCTTCCTTCTCGAACAAATTTCCATAAGCAAAATCCCGTAGCTGTAAACATCCACCATGGTCGACACCAATCCTTCCGACCCATACTCTACAAAAGATCAGTCAAACATAAGTCTATATATAACATAAAGATTTTTAGGCAGACGAAGGTTTACCTGGTGCCATGTATCCAATGGTACCCAGAGTTGTGGTCTGATGCACTCTTTGTTCTTGTGTTAGAAGCTTGGCAATGCCAAAGTCGCCTACATGCGCAACCATGTTTTCGTCTAGAAGGACGTTTTGGGGCTTCAGATCACAATGAACAACGGGGAATGAATAGCCATCGTGTAAATACTCTAATGCAGCAGCCACATCTACCATAACTTCCAATATCTGGAAAATGTTGAAGGAGCAATCATCAGAGTAGAGCCATTTTCCGAGGTTCCCATTGGGCATGAATGCCAGCACCAGAGCCTTAAAATCATGGTTTGAGCAAGATGTAATGACCTTAATAAGATTCCTATGGCGTATGATGCTCAATATCTGACATTCCGTGTCAAAACTCGCCAGTGCACGTTGTACACAGGAATCAAAGACCTTCACAGCGGCAACCATTGAGCCACCAAAACATCCCTTGTAGACTGAGGCGGAGCTCCCTCTACCAATCAAGTTCTCTTCACTAAGGTTGGCTGTAGCATGGAGGATTTCATAATACGAAATCCTCCTATGCTCAAGTGTAGGAGGAGCATCTGATGGAGATGGATTTACATAACGATTTCTTCTCATAGTCAAGAACCAAATAAAGGCAGCAACAAGTACTAAGCTTACTATGGCCGGTAGTATATATTTCAGATGTTGGGTCTTTCTTGGAGGTCTCCTTTTGCATTCATTCACTTTGAATCGCGGCGCCCCACACAACCCTTGATTAGCCAAGAAGGAATCAGACGTAAAGTTGGCAAAAGCCCCTTCATCTGGAATTTCACCACTAAGCTTATTGAAGGAAACATTGAAGTATTTGAGATATGTAAGTTCCTCCAAAGGCTTGGGAATTGGACCGGAGAGATTGTTCCTTGACAAGTCTAAGTATACCAACCCCTTCAACTCAGATAAAGAAGCACTTAATGGGCCATCTAGTTTGTTATTTGACAATGACAGATTGACTAGATTCTGGAGCTTTGAAATTGTGTCTGGAATTTTTCCAGAAAGCTGATTACCAGATAGATCTAACTCGATCAAGCTCTTCGCATACCCAACCTCTTGAGGCAAAGAACCACTAATGAAATTGTTAGACAGATTCATCCTCTCAATCTGCCCACTAAGCCATAAAGATGATGGAATATCAGAACTGAATGCATTGCTGGCTAGATTGATTCCTCTCAGTAGAGGAAGGTCCCCTAAACACTCAGGTATTTTTCCTGAAAAATAGTTTTCTGAAAAATCTACAGTGTACAATTTTGTGAGATTGCACAGCACATGTGTGATAGAACCATTCATCTTATTACCTTTGATATTCAACAACTGCACATTGTTCAAATGTACTAGTGTTGTTGGAATGATTCCTGTCAAGTCATTATGTTCAAGCCTTAGCTCGAGCAGGCTGGTTAAGTTCCCCAGTTCATTCGGGAGGGGGCTCAGTATTCTGCAAGATCCGGCATAGAAAAGATGCAGTGATGCAGAGAGATTGGTGGAGCCTAAGGACTTGGGGATGACTCCTGTGATGGGATTACCCGTTATAAGTATATGTGTCAGGTACTTGCAGCTTGTCAAGGAGGAAAGGAAGTCTTGCTCGGGATTGGATAGGTTGTTGGTGAGATGATTTTCAAACAATATTAGCCATTTTAGCTGACGCAGATTCCCAAAATTTATTGGTACATTTCCATGGAAGGAGTTACCATGTATCTCGAACAGAACGAGGCTGGAGAGATTTGATACAGAGATAGGAATCCTTCCATGGAAACGATTGTCTGCAAGATCGAAATGCTTGAGCTTGGGCAAGCTTGTGTCTATAGAAGACGGGATTCTGCCTGAGAGGTTGTTGTATCCAAGCCGGAGCTGTTCCAACCCGGAGATATTGAAAATAGATTGTGGCACTTCACCGTTTAGCTTATTTGTCGCGAGACCTAAAAACGTTAAACGGGACAGTTGCCCCATTTCTTGAGGTATTGCCCCCTGGAAGCTGTTGTAACCAGCCCTGAATATCTCCAGATTTGAGAGGTTGGCAACTGAAGGAGGAATCATGCCCTTTAGTTCGTTACGGAGCAAACTAACGAGCCGGATCTGGGTTAAGTTCCAGAGCTCAGCTGGGATACTTCCTTCAAGTTTGTTGAAGCCCAGAGATAGCTTTTGTAGAGAATGGCAATGCAATAGAGCCGAAGAAGGTATCTCGCCTTCAAATTGATTTGAGTGAAGTAGCAAGTCTTCGAGATGCCTTGCAGATATATGATTAGGAAGGCTTCCAGAAAATCTGTTCTCACTCGCATCAAGATGTATCAGAGAAGATATGTTGAAGATTGTTGATGGTAATCCTCCTGAAACAGATTTAGTATGCTAAGCTTATTTTAAGGAGCTTATAAGTTGTCAAAGTGTTTGGATAACGAACTTATAAGCTCAGAAAAACAACCTCTAAGAGAGAATGATGAAACATACCTGCCAAGTGATTGCTCATGAGCATGAGTTGTCGAAGCTGCGAGAGGTTTCCGAACCAAAGTGGAAAGGTTCCAGTGAGATTGTTATAAGACAGGTCAAGTGTGGATAGGTGGACACATGTGGATAAGCTTGTAGGAATATCTCCACTCAAGTAATTGTTTCTAAGGTTTAACCACTCCAATCTCCTTAGTGTTCCAAGACTCTGGGGAATGTGACCACTAAACTCATTGAGAGCCATGTCCAGTACACGAAGGCGTCTCAGCTGCCCGATTTCAGCAGGGATTGAGCCACTCAAGCTGTTGCTGCTGATATCCAAGGATGTGAGGAATGAGAGGTTGCCGATATCTGTGGCAATGCGCCCTCGTAAATCCATATTGGAGAGATTCAAGTTGATCACTCTTGGGTGACTCTGGCTGCAAGTGATGCCAATCCAAGTACAGAAAGAGGTTTCTTGAGACCAGTTGTTAGCCAAGATTTCAGAGTTTATGTGTTTTTTTATGGCTAGAAGAGAAGACTCATCTATGGTGGATCTGTTGAGTGTGGAAGTGCAGCAGATTCTCAGGTATAATGATCCCAACAATAATAGTATTGCAGCTTCTCTCCCCATTTTCTCTCTGTAAAATCTCAGAGTGATGGTAAATATTCTATGTTAACTGGATTATGTGCCTTGCTTGTTATGTCAGAACAAAATGGGGATATGGTGTGAAATTGAGACAAAGTTCAACACTAACTGATAGAAAAAAGACAATAAGACCTTGACTTAATAAACTTGAGGCATGCTTCCAGAAAAAAATGGATATGAAAATTATTTAAAAAATAATCTGTCCTTTCTTTGTATGTAGGTGTTGCTTTCTTATTGCAGGAAAAGATCAATTATAGAGCTGTTTCTGGTTCGACCAGTCAAATGCAGATATGGTGTGTGGTTTCTCTCCGCATTCAAGATGGCTATTTAAGTCATTTATCATGAAGAAGTTACCTACGAATCTAGGAAATTAGGAGTGAAAAAACATATATATGTTTGATATACAAATTTATTTATGTAAATGCTTAGAACATTACTATATGTAACAATAAGATCAATTCTTTTTACCTTCAGTCTCCAAGCAATACTTTCGTAGACAAAGCCACACATCTTCACAAACTTATCGGGACAAACAAGAGAAAATGTCATAAAATTGTTTCAAGAAAAGGTTTATAATCCACAGTCATAATTTTTGAGGTATTAACTTTGGTTTTGGGAGCTATTTATAGAACCATCCAATAAAAACTATAGTACTAAGTAAGTTTGAAGAAAAAAAAATTACCCTGCATAAACTCAAGTACTCAAGTCATATAAACTCACATTGAAACAAGATATATCACCTAATAATACTTGCAAACTATTACACTCAATTATAACATATTTGAGGTAGAAACATCTTTATATTGCAGAAAGGAGTGACCATTTCCTATAAGAAAGCACTAAAACAACTGTCTGAATAAAGGTTAGTATGATAAGTATAGCAGCTCCAATGAATGATATCATTGCCCATCGACTCTTGAAGTAGTTCCTCTTCACTCTTCCCATCCATCTCCTTCTTCCAAGGCGATCAAATCTGTTCAAACTCTCAAACACATTTGAACAACAAAAATCTGATGATGAAATCACCACATTCTTACCCAATCTGTTGAACATGTTTAGTATCTCAACATCTTTGGTGGATCTAATGAGGCAATGCATAAAAAACGTGTAGTCTGTCACGTATCTTGGATGATCATTAGGAAAGCATAGCTCGTATGCAATCAGGTTCCTTAATATGGACTCTGTTTGATCTGATACGTCTAACGGTGGGAGTTTTACAACTCCATTGACAAAACTGATATCCCACAGAGTGCTCTTCCATCTCCGAAGCTGCATAAGATGTCTGCACCATCTTGCTTTGCTTGTTACCATTATTTTCAGTGAAGTATTTGGTTGCAGATGAGAAGCAAAATTGATACACAAGGCCTAATAGATGGTCAGCATTGTGTAGAACGTCTGGTCTTGAATCGAGTTTTGAGAAATCAGGCCATGGTAACAAGTCTCCGACTAAAAACAGGAGAAGATGATGTATGTTATCATCTGGATCTTCCATCTTTGTCATTTCGAGAATCTCTTTCAACACGAAGAAAGGGAGCTGGTTTTCTAACAATATCAGATCATGTCTTACTTGGCTTAACACATGATCAGATTGAAATATTTGATCATTCTTGTCTCTCAACTGCTCGAACCAATAGCTTCGTAGTAGCTCAATCACGAAGCATCCATCAAGAAGCAACATTTGTACAAACTCATCTTGATCAAGATTGATTGATTTCGGGTAGTAAACGCGAGCCTTTTCTTCCATATTCCTTACTTCCACCACACATTCCACAATGCTCAATTCAACTCTTCTTCCTAGTAGTTTGCTTAGATATCTCACTTTATGTAGCTCCATGCTTTTAAGATGATCTTTCCCATGATGTATTGGACCAATAGAAACTATTTGAGGTTCAAAATCTTTTACATTCACTTGTTCAAAGAGATGATCCACTTCATCTATGATAGGCTTGGGTGTAGTGAAAGTAGACAGATCATTAACCATGCATTCGATCCGAACACTGACACAGTCTCTCCCTTCCGCCATCTTTGCCATCTTGAGCAACTTAGAAAAATAACACACATGATACACTGAAGCAAGTTTTCTGTTAGACTGAAAAAGCTAGAAATATTTTATATATAGTGATTAAGCATCAAAATGTAATCATTGATCACTAACAATTAGTCCTACTGAACATCATACCTACTATGGCATATTTTCTTCCCCCTGATGTAAATTTACTCTTTGTTAGCATTCAAAATAGAAGATGTGCAAAAAAAATAATTAAAAAGTTATTAGAAGTCTGTCAGACAGCTGCCAGGCCATCCCAACTGGACCGGAGTCGAGCCGAGAACGATCCTCTACTGCACCGTAGCTGGAAAATCCCGACGGAGGTGCTGTTAATCACGCTCTGGCCGGGCAGCCATGGTTCATCCACCAGACTTGGTTTCCTGTCTCCTTAGAAATCAAGGATACAGAGGTACGAGCCTATAGAACAGATCCTGTTCAAGTAAGGTCGTGACTGTTCTACTCTGCTACCACTTTAAGTATGCAACATTTCTTTATCAAAAATTCGATGTGGGATAAGTTAGAGGATTTCAGGTATATTGGTTTCGTGGGTTTTAACTTTGCTTATTATTATCTCACAGGGGAGAAAAAGGGATAATGACAATATTACCCAGAAATATAAATATCTATTTGCTTAATCAACTCCAAGAGATACATTTGGTTTGGCTTGGATTGTTTCGTCAACTATAGCAACGTGACGTTGCTGCTGAATAAAAATAAATCTAACAAGTATGAGAATCAGAAGTACTAGTAAAAATTTAGAATAAGGAATTGTTGGGTTTTTTCCATATGAGGAAAACACCCTCCAAAAAGAGGCGTATGCTGCTTGAATAGCGACGAGCGCACGGTATTCTTTAGTAAAAGGCGAAAGAATAGTTCGCTATGTGCTCAACGCGCAGCTGCGTAATTCATTTGTTGCAAATCCTCCCTCTATTTATTAACATGGCTGCATATTTCGTTTTGTCCATTTCTGATGTGGGATTCTGGATACTGCATATTTTTGCACACTCACTCTTTCATTTTGCATCACACCAAAGCAAAAGGAAGCCAATATTTTTACTTGAAATTTATGGTAGACTTTAGGTGGTTTACTTTACAGCATTGGTCTTGACATGGAGTTGAATCAAAGACAACTAGACAAGGCTAGCTGATAGATTAGTTCGTACTCAAAAGCCTTAACTAACACTGTTAACATATTTACAAAAGTTGAAAGTTGACAGAAACGAACCAAAATAGCACCAAATTAATTTAAGTAATACTAGTATTAACATTAGTTAACCAAGTAGAGAAGATTAATTGAATCCACAGGAAATCACAAACATAAAAATTTGGTTAGCTTTGGTTCCACCGCCTTCATTAGGCCTTGTACTTGGCTCCACATTCAAGCATCTTTGTGCCAAAGCAGCAATCATCTCTTGATCAAGAATCTCACACAGGCACCCCACCCCAGCCTTAGCCAAACAAATAAAATCACAATGTTAAGTTCCCATTCACAAATGTAGTGCTGGAGCAGTTGGGAGAGTCCAAATTCTCTGCAGCTGGTTTTACGTGCCCCATCATGTGTGAAGTCGAAGAGTGTAGCAGCTCCATCTCCATGAATCTCATACCCTATCAACAAGAATGTGTGGGATTGCTTGATTTGGAATTTAGTCACTCTCTCTCAACAATCACTACAGCAACCTCGGTGCTATCATCATCGGGTAAAGTTTCAAGGTGATTTGCAGTTGTTTGTCATGGACTTGAATTCTTCGCCTTGATAGCTTTCTTAATTAGCACTCCAACTGCTCCGCTTTTAGCCTCTGCAGCTTCTTTTCCCTCTCTTTTCCAACAGCGGAGCCACGCCACAAGTATGCCTAGAAACACTAGATTTTGGACAACAACTTACTCCTCATTTATTCATGTTTAAAAGATGATAGTAACACAACAACAACAAAGAAGAAGAAGAAGAAGAAGAAAAACTAGATTCTTTGTATGCAAAACGGAAAGAAGATAAGATCAATTCATGTGTTGTTACCTATAGGAAAATAAAAGGATGAAGAGATATGCATCAACTCATATTTGATATGGTAGCATTTCAAGCTTTCTTCCAAATTCATTATTCAATGCCTACTTCCAAATAACAAAGGACACCATGCATGTCTATCACTACAAGAAAACGCGGCTTTAACGATGGAATTTAACGACGGACTGTACTCCGTCGTTAATGGTGTTGCCTTAGCTACATCTTTAGCGACGAAAATTTTTAATCTAATTAGCGACGGAATTTCCATTTTTTTATTTTTGATTATTTAATAAAATATTCCGTCGTTAAATAATTAAATTATTTTTATTT
>JAYJMF010357949.1:0-10355 GCA_036873715.1 Salvia sclarea | reverse complement strand
AATAATATTAATAAATAAATGAAGTTATAGCGCATAAAATGAAAGCTATATATTACATTCTCCTATATTTTAAAAAGGTGTAAATTTGATAATCACATTTTCCAAAAGATACAACATTATTCAAAACCAAAATTAAGATTAATTAATAAATTATCAATAAATAAACAAAATCATAAAATAAAAAAAAAGTAAAAAAAATTAATCCTAAATCTCTAACCCCACCCCACGTCCAACACACCCAACCAAAATTAAGATTAGTTAATAAATTATCAATAAATAAACAAAACATAAATGAAAAAATAAATAAAAAATATAATCTAAATCTCTAACCCCACCTCACGCCCAACACACCCCACGAATTTTCTCTCTCTCGCCAGACTTCGCAACCGCCCATTTGCGCCCAAATCTCCATTTCTCAACACAGTTCGCCGCCACCGTTTCAGACCGCCTCTCGCTGTCTCGCCACGCTCGTGGGCCGCCGCCGTTTCAGACCCAAGTCCCTCAGCTTCTTTTCCAGATCCGACATGCCACAATAGTTCTGTAAAAATCTTCGACTCATAATTAATTTCTTCATTTTGCTCTGTGAATCTCACATTTTTGCTCAATTTTTAGGCGAAACTCACGCCCTTTTCTTAATCGCTGTCCGAGCAACATACACCAAGCTTCAAATCGTTCCCACGTAGCAGCAAATCAGGTCCTCGCTAGCCAATTTGTTTTATGATTTTTAAATGTGGAGTCGATTTCTTTTCAGCTTTTGAGTTACTCGATTTCTTTTCAGTTTTTCAGTTAGTCGAGTTCTATTCAGCTTTTAATTCATAATAAATAGATAATAGATAGATTCTCTCCAAGATTTGATAATGTCTACATAACATGATTGCTTCTAGCTAAATCTTTTGTCTAAAGAATATTTGCATCCTATAAAGAAATTCAACTCACAACGCCGCATAACAAATGAATTAACAGTCCACAAATTCTGGCAATTAATTAAGATCAGAATAAACTAACAAATACGAAAGAACTCTACCGCAGTATACCCACTTAACATATTCACACACTCGAACTTTCTTACATATATTTAGTAGCTGATGCTGCTACAACTCCACTGCAAATTCCTTGCACGCTGCTCGCAAAGACCAACATAACTTCATTATCTTTCTTAGCCCGTACTCTGAAAGAAACACTAATTAATTAATATCATAGAATGTAAAATAAATTCAAAACATTATGTAATATATAATATATATCAATATATACTTTAATCCACACTCACTTCTTAGATATTATGAAATATTTCTTTATATACAACATTCGTGGTTGAACAACATTCCCCAGCATCATCATGATCACCACCAACTAAAACTTTCAAACCCTCACGACTTGTAACTCTTGAGAAAGCTACATATAATTGGCCATGACTAAAAACAGGTTTTTTGAGATATAACCCAACGTGTGAGAGAGATTGCCCTTGACTTTTGTTGATAGTCATCGCATATGAAACGATCAATGGAAATTGTCGTCGCTGAAACTTGAAGGGTAGCCTAGGATCTGATGGGGTGAGTGCCAATCGAGGTATCAAAACTATATGCCCAGTTGTATTACCACTCAAAACTTTGCCTTCAACAATATGATTACCCAATTTTGTGATGATCAATCTAGTACCATTACACAATCCGTTGGCATGATCAATATTCCTCAACAACATAACTGGAGTGCCAACCTTCAACATCAACTCATGATTGGGTGTACCTGAACACTTCAATGTATTCAAAAATTCTTGAGTGTGCAATTCTGCTACCATATGTGAATTCGAATCCGACTTAGAAACACTATCAGAACTTAAATAGACTCGACCATCTGATGAAACTTGAGACATCATATATTCATTCACCAAGTTAACAACATCAAGTGTGGGAGCAAGTATTGCACGATCTTGCAAATATGAACAGTCATCTCTGGAATGACGAAACCCTGGATATGTGCTAGATACTATGGTTTCAAGTGAGTCACCACAACTTTTCAACAAAATATCAGCAGGAATTTTAATACTGACTTCCCCATCATTTGGTCCTCCAATAGTCCCATCACCAATACTTGCAATCCAATTACCGAATTCAACTAATCGAGAAGCTTCCTCAGCACTTGCGACATTTTTAAGTCTCATATTCCGTGTTAATCGCAAAACTTTGCAACTATGCCACAAATACGAAGAATTAATTGTCGCATTAACCACATCCTGCCTACTACCTTTAGGAATAACTGGCAATATTTGTCGAAAATCTCCACCAAACACCACAGTTTTCCCACCAAAAGGTAAATCTAAACTCATTTCACAAGAGAATCGCATTAAGTCACGTATAGTGCGATCTAAAGATTCAAAGCAGTGTTTGTGCATCATAGGAGCCTCATCCCACACAATCAACTTCGCTACTATAATCAAATCTGCTAGCTCACTACCTTGTTTAATATTGCAAGTTGAACTTTCAGTAGCACTAATTGGGATTTTGAAACGTGAATGGGCTGTCCTTCCACCGGGTAATAATAATGAAGCAATACCACTTGATGCAACATTCAATACAATTTCACCTTTACTACGTATCGCTGCAGACAATGTCTTCCACAAAAATGTCTTCCCCGTTCCTCCATATCCATAAACAAAGAAAATGCCACCATTTTTTGACTCAATAGCTTCCATTACTAAATCATAAACATTACGTTGCTCACCATTCAACTTAGAAATAAAATCCAAATGTTCTCGGCACAAAACTTCTCTGTCATATTGCAATTCATCACTTATCAATCTATTTTGCCGCAATTGCATAAACTCTGAAGATGGAAATGGCATAGATAGAAATTCCTTTAAACTTCTTCCCAACCGAAGCAACAAATTTTCGATCTCCACTAAAGCAAAATTTTGCAGTTCAACATCAGTTAAAGATAGACCTACAAATCACAATTTCAACGTAAATTATACAATACCAAAAAGAAAACAATATTAAAGCTTAAAAATATGTAATCAAAGTAATCATGCTTATTTCATACCTGGATATCGCAGCTCCTTTCTCTTTTTATAAAGTATGTCTTCAGACAATAATTCCGAGCAATTATTCCACACAACCTCAGGTCTACCCATTGATTCAGATGATAACAATGTAACAAACAAAGCTCGTAATGAATCTCCAGAAGCCCACTTACTCGCCTCCACAATACCATCAATATACTCCTTATCATCTTCTAGCAATCCTCGTGCATAGCAAGCATCACGAAATGTGTCATACTGAACTCCGTCCACTCGTCTGATCTCTTCAAAGCATGTAGGTCCCCGAACTACATTCAAAAGACACCTCAAATAATACATCTCCCCTGACCCAGGTGCTATAAAAAATAACCTTCCAATAGAGTATCCACTCTTCCTTGGCTCCCAAAATTTACCTTCTTTCCACGTAAATTTTGTAGGGTACTCAGCATAAGTCAACACTCTTCCTTCAGGAAACTTTATATTTGCCTCCATCCAACCTAAAAACATAGTCTGGCGAACTGTTTCACTATCCATCACAACATCAATGGGATTTGACTCAGAAAAAACTACACTTTGTTGTCCCGGTAGATGAAAACTTAACCGCTCAACAGAAGGTATTTTGTATTGAATCTTAAATCCCAAAATTCTCCACATGGCCTCACAAGGTGATATATATCTACAATCATAGTACATTTTCACCTCATCAATTGCTTTTTCTTGGCTAGACTGATAGAAAGATGCAGTAACACGATCATTACCTTTGTTAATGTACTTAAACAAATACTTGATCGAACGTGATTGATTGCACCATTCCACATTCATATGAGCCCCATACTTCATCAGCAAAAAACGATTATGCGGAACCACAAATCTATTATTCAAAGGTATTCCGTTCTTTTCAATCGCACGACCATTGTTACGTCTCCTATAAACCGGATAACCATCTTCATCCACAGTGCTAACCTCAACATATTTCTTAGGAAAAAACTTTGTGCACCGACCTTCAGACATACACGGAGACGTAGGCTTTTCAATACCACATGGCCCATGTAGCATAAACTCCCCTACAGCAGTATAGTAAAGAGGATCAATTTGTTCATCTGGAATTTCCGCAGATATAATTTCATCCATATGACTTGGGTCAAGCCTTTGGTCTTCTTTGGACAGAAAAAGCAAGATATGTGCATGCGGCAAGCCCCGTTTCTGAAACTCCACAGTGTAAATAACTACAGAAAAATAAAAAATACATTAAGTAACACCAACTAACATAGACATTCTAAAAAAAATATGCAAAGCTCAAAATTACCTGCTCTTACTTCACCAAAGATTTTATTCTTTTTCAAATCGTTAATCAAACTATCTAACTTCACTTTAAACACTCGGACAACTATATCTGGCCGATCCTCTACTCTAAGCCCTCTACTTTCAATATATCTAACAATCTCTGGCCATTTGGGATTGCATGTAAATGTAATGAACAAATTTGGATAACCAACCCAAGCACAAATTGCCATTGCATCTTGGTAATTTTGAATCATATACCGAGCACCACCTGTGAAACTCGAAGGCAATATAACTCTCTTACCATGTCTCATAGGATCAGTCTCTCCCCTCAATACCGCTTCAGCCAAACCTTTATACAAATCAGACCGCAATTGATGTTGTTGTGTTTTTATATACCTTAATCTTCCAGCTTCGATCATTGTATAAGCATCAACAACAAATTGTTGGAAAAGACGTCGTGAGTATAGAATAAGAGGCGACTCATTCTGTCTTTCATGTAACCGAAAACAGAAAAATTCTTTCAAAGTTATACTGGTCCTCCAACTTTTCCGCCAACGGTTAGAAAAAGGAATGTCATCTCGATAACAATCATCACCAAAGGGAAAAAGAAGAGGATATTGTAGAGCAAGATAAGACGGATGTAGCTCATTAATTCGTTTCAACCTGCCACTCTTCCATTCAATAACAATATCTCGCTCACCCATTGCCTCATCAATGTCTCCTACTATCAATGCAGCAACCTCACTCACAGAAGGAAGATTATATGTCCTACCATCTTTACCTCGTTTTCCAAGTAATCGCAATGACATCACTGCAACACCCTCATCAATTTTCTCTCTTGCCATCCGAAACCACTTAACCAATACATTGTGCTTGTCTAACATACTTTGAATATTCACAACAATCTCAGCATGCAACTCCTCTGCACATTCTCTTTGTCTACAATCACAATAAAAACCAATTAATCAATTCCACTATAGAGCTCCTCTTTGAAGATAGTGTATAATAAAGTACATACCTAAAAGACAAAAGTCTATTGTCAACCTCATTTTCAGTGTCATATACATATAGCTGAGCAAATTTGGGCACACAACCATCTACTGGCATTAAACTACCAATTAGATGATAATTTTCACCATGCAACCGAAAAACTGGTGGACCACGGCCAGTATTGAGGCTGCTATCAATTTTCCCTCCCATTGATGTAAATCCAAACATGCTATTGTATGATCTAATATTCTTTACAAAATGTTTACTCTTCGAATCACCACTGAATACCAAATCCTTCAGGATCTTCGGAGCACGTGGAACTTTAGGAAGTTCAATTTTACCATTCATACAGCACATGGAATATTCCGGTTCTTTCGCATTGTAATGTTTACCCACTCTTTCCCCATACCAAAAGTAAGCACCACAGAAGCTACATACATGTTTTGGATCCCCAATATCCAAATACTCTGCACATACAATACTCTTAAAATATTAGAACACTCAAATTTGAAAATACACATATGCAATATATTCCTCATTTTGTTAGAGTATATTGTCCAGTTGTAAACATTCTATAGGCCAAGTTAGGAAAAAAAATCCATAATACATATGCATGTATTTTGGTAGATCAATTGATCTTCACTAATTGCTTTCTAAATTCTTCCTAAAATGTCATAATATGTTTTGTATTTTTAAAATTCTTGCTAAAAATCCCTACCCAACTATGAGAGACATATTACTATATTAATTGGTATCAAAGATCATTCACAATAATAATTTCTTAGATGTGCATCATTTGTTGAACTCCAATATACCTACATATTTTCAATATAATTCATTGCAGTAATTAATATTTAAATATGGTTTGCTTGATAAATATTTTCCAATATAGGGATAGGTATCTATTTAATATTTAAAAGTAGAACAGACAAATAACCTGTCGCCACAGATTCCTTTGGTTGAAATCCAGCAATCGTATGTGATCTTCTATTAGAACTTTCACCAATCAATCTCGATCCTGTGACACTCTCAAAAATATACACATCAACAACATTAGACCATTCACTCTATTTTCGCATGTAACAAAAAAAATGAATTCAAAGTTCAATATAGTAGATCAACAATGGCAAGATTAAGATTCAAAACTTCCTCACTTTCATAATACAATGTTATATCTATATATGTACTATTTAATTATAACAAAGAAATAACCTCTTGCCATAGATTTCTTTGATTGAAATCCAACTTTGATAGACGAGCCACTTTTTGAATTTTCACCAATCAATATTGATTCTATGTCATTCTCAGATTTCACCACATTACACCTTCCACTTTTCGTGTAGGTAACAGGTGAAGTGCATAGCCTAGTGCAGTTAGTACCAAAAGGTTTTTTAGATTTAGATTCAAGACTTCCATCACCTACAATGATATTACGTTAAGAAATAATCAGTAATTGAAAGAATAAGATGGCTGAAAACTAACTTACATGAGTTACAATAAATTCTTATTCACTTAAACTACACACAAGTTGTACCTCTACCCAACACTAAAGAAGGCTGTGATATTCCATATAAAATAGATGAATCCACCCGAGAACTTGAAGATTGAGTAGGTATGAAGCATGTTTTTTTTACACCCTCTTCACCTGCAAAACAAACTACACAAATTAATTTATATAATTTTCCAGCAAATAGCTAATGTTATATTCTAATATATTATCACATTATATACATTTACATCCAAGAAAAATACTCACAATTCGTAATTTCACCCAACACAACACGCGAGCTTGATGTTTCACGTGAAATAGATGCATCCACCCGACAACGTGAGGACTGATCACCTATCAAGCAGTTTTTTTTCATAGCCTCCTCCTCTGCAGATCAAGTACACACATTCAATATGCATGATTAGTGTGTTTCATTTTTATAAATAAATGCATAAATTTTTTGAAATAAATTAAATTTAAATACATTTTCATTCCTTACACACTAAATACGTAAAACTTATAATAAGTGATAAGCAATTTAACTAACACGGTCGTAAACTACTTATAAATAAATTAAATGTAATAAACATACATATTTAACATACAAAGAAACCTAATTTTAATATAACTATACTAAATTAATACTAACTTTTAACTAACTATTTCCCTAAATTATAATTTTTTTAAAACTAATTTTTATTACACACCAAATCCAAACCCAAACCTAATACTAAATTTCGAAAATTGGACACTAAATTTTAATCTACCAGGCCAACATAATACCCATTCCCTAAAATTAATAAATTTCCCTAATTAAATTTCAATGTATTAGCCCAACTTAAAACCTCTCCTCAATTTTGTTAAAAATGGGCTAATTACATTTCAATTCTGAAGCCCAACCTCAATGTCAGCCCTTTTTTTTTAATAAAATCGGCTACCATCATCAGCCACACACAAATAATAAAACCCTAGGCAAAAAGCTTTGTAATAACTTCACTCAACTACCACAAAAATGCTGCATTAATTAACAGCATTATTAATATATCCATCCGCCCCACCAAATTCTTTAGAATTATCTCTCATTTTAATCCATCTCTAAGAGCAACACAACACTGCTTCACTCTCAAGATTACCATGAGCTCCATCTCCATTTCAATGACAACACCACAAAGCCGCCCCACTCCATATATGCAGATTTGCATCAATCTCCCCCTACACTCTGTTACAAACTCAAACCTAAATCCCGGAACCCCGATTCTTCCCCCAATGTTTCTATCCATATGAAATGGTCTTCATAGAAATTTTGAATCTGTAGTCGTCAGATTTTTCGAGTATTACCAGAACGATTGCAAAGAGTTCCGGTAATTTTCTTTTACTTTCATCTTCCTTGTCATCAATACTATAATTAATTCTCGCATCCAATCAAATGCTAATTAATCCCAACATATCCACTTTTCAGATATACGAAGATTAGAAGGAAGAAAAATAAGGGCAGCATCAATCACTAATTTTTATTCTTTATACCAATCTTTCCATTCACACTAACATTCTAATGTTTGCAGTTTCCACCTTGTAAAGAAATCCAATTAAGGTTCAATCAAGCCCTACAATTCAGTTTTAGAATGGCAGCAAGAATCTCTAAGGCAAGTATTCAAAGACAATTAATTTACTTTTTCAGAACACATAGTTCAATCACTAAATCTATTGACTTTGTTTTCTTCTTTTGATGTCAGAAATTGATTTCGAATACCCATTGGAAAGTTCAAAGCACTCAAAGAAACAGATCTAAAATGCAAATTAACAACAGGTAACTGAAATGTTTCTGATTCTAAATGATATGCATTGTAGAAAAAGAACTTACCTTGCTCATTTTCATCTCTCACTTGTCGTTTTCCTATTAATCTAGTTGATCTTCTTAGCTGCCTCATCAAAAAAGTGAAACTTCCTTTTTCTTCTTGCTCTTACCCCCAACTTCTTTATGAAGTGTATTCTTCGTATAAACTCTTATAAAAACATATCTCCTCAGTCTAAAACTATGTTGCTTCTCTCTCCCACCAAAAAGTAATATTATAATATTCCTCTATTTCTATAACTTATTCCTTATACTATATACTTTGAAAAGGCTAAAAACTAAGCTGTGTTGGTTTTAAAAAATAAACTATCCATGTTAATAGAAAATAAATTCTATATTTTATATCATTAACCTATTACATACATATATAAAAACCACTTACGTACACAGTTGGAAAAAATTGACTGTTTATTTTTATTATTATTATTACTATTCTTATCTATCATCTATCATTATATAATTATATATTATTATTGTCAGCATTATTCCTCAAATAATGCATAAATCTTATTACTTTCTATTTTTCTTATATCAAATTGAAGTATATTCTTTATATCTTTCATCGAATTTTTCTTTTAAATTTATAGCATTCACTTCGATTTTAGTACATATATCATCTCCATTAGTTTGATTCTCCCCTTTATCTTATAAGTACTTTGGTTTCATGTTCATGCTTCTAGCCTTTATGTTGTAACTACTTGGTTTTGATGTCTCTATTTTGACTTTTATTGCTTTTAGCATTCATATTTCTTGCCATTAGTTTGATTGTGAGCTCTAATATTTCTTGCCAATACTTGTTAACATTTAATGTGAAATCTAAGTTCAACTGAAGTATACTCTCTCCCATCTTTGAATTCCCTTTCCTAATAATCACATACTTAGAATTAAACTAATTTACAGATAAAATATGGTGCAGAAACTACTTCTTCATTGCACACCAAAGTAGTACATACTAAACTGAGGAATACATCAACTCAGTTTTCTAATATTACAGTCTTTGAATTCATCTCCTAGCCCATCTTATTGACCTGACTTATATTGCTGCTTGATGCAAAAGCAGCAACTACAAAAGTCAAGTAATACCAAAAACTAAAACTGATAATATATACAACAACAATAAGATGAGCTTTCACAAGATAAGTTTTCAAAAAAACAAAGACTGCAATCCTCCCCCAATCACTCCTTCTCTTCTTTCACCTTCAGCTTCTTTGGATTGCTACACTCTTTCACCTCCTCCTCCAATTCCCTCTTTGCATACTCAATGATCTTCTGTCCCTCTTTCAGTATTTCTTCAAAGTCATCAGCATAGGTACTTCCTTCAGACTGAGATTCAGCAATCTGAGATTATTATTAAAGTAAACTTAATGTTAGTACTGAAAACCATAGAAAAAATATAGAAATAACAATTGGCTAATAGAGAATATACTGAAAAAATATAGTAAACTTAATGTTAGTACTGAAAAAATATAGAAAAAATACTGAAAACCATACTTGGTTTTGATGGCTCTATTTTGACTTTTATTGCTTTTAGCATTCATATTTCTTGCCATTAGTTTGATTGCGAGCTCTAATATTTCTTGCCATTACTTGTTAACATTTAATGTGAAATCTAACTTCAACTGAAGTATACTCTCTCCCATCTTTGACTTCCCTTTCCTAATAATCACATACTTAGAATTAAACTAATTTACAGATAAAATATGGTGCAGAAACTACTTCTTCAT
>JAYJMF010357938.1:0-10358 GCA_036873715.1 Salvia sclarea | reverse complement strand
ATAGCTCGTGATTTTAATCGATATTACCCATAATTTAGATTATACATTCCATATTCATATAGTATTTTATTTTTCAATTTTAGTTATAATATTTTTATTTTATTTGTTATAACTATTGTCGTGCATCGCACGAATGGGCAAATTCTAGTTGCTACATTAATGCAAATTATACTCACTATTGTAAAAATATATTTAAAATATCCACTTCTACGAAACTTTCCTTCAAGATACATACAAATTTGCTCGTGTATTAGGTAAATTAGTTTTGTCCACCGGTAACAATAATTTTTAGTTAAATGAAATAATGAAAGATAAATAACTATATAAGTATTTAGAATTTTATATTTATATAGCTATTTATCTTTCATTCACTAATACATGGGTATTTGATCTATGTGCATTCTAAGACCTATCATGAAGAATGAATAACTGATGTGTATATATAATATTGTTCTCTTACAAACACCTATCATGAAGAATATAGAATGGAAATTTGATATATAATCCTCCCTCTTCAAATGTAAGAGAATCTTGTAGTATCATAAAGTGTGTGTGTGTGTGTGCGCATTCTCATTTGAAATGCAAGTCCAATTCTGTACACTGCACCACAATTCACTTTATCTGAGTACATATAAAAGTTAAGGATGGATCAACAGATAATATTTGTTTCACACACATGCAAACGCATGTGACTATTAGAAATTCAGATGAACCAAATACACGTATTTGATTTCATTGTATATTTCCATGTACAGTATTTAATTATCCTTTATCAGATTGTATCTTTATACAGGCTTGGTCGACTAAAAGATAACTTTTGCTTCTTTTTTAATACTAGTATTTATTTATTAAATTCAGAATAACTATCCTTTTATGAACAATCAACTTGGAATATCGTGATTGGATCAGTACACCAAATTTACATTTTTGTAATCCATTTTTTGTACAATTAAACAAAATTAAAACATTTCGCTAGTGACTCGCACGCATACTCATGGTTCTGAAAAATGAAATTTGAGATGATGATCTATTTGAGTCTAATCAAATTTATACTAGTGTTGATTAAATATTACTAGTATGTTTCATGCTCCGTACAATAAATTTATTTAAGGGGGTAATGATAAATAAGTATATGTGATAAACTAGAGGAAAGAATAATAGAGAGAATAGTATTGTATTTTTGAGTGTACAAGTGTGTATTACAATGAGGACTAAAGCCTCTATTTATAGGGAGATACAATGGTTTAGGGTTAGGGTTTAGACATCACTTATATATGGTAGGTCAATACATACCATAACAATAAATATTCTATAACAAGATTCTCACACGAATAATTTGTAGAAATTATGTATACGTAGGGCTGGTTGGAATGTATATTAGGAGCGAGTAATTTTGTGGGTCTTAAAATTACGGGGCTGGAAATTAATTTGATATTTTTCATATATATATATAACTGCTTATAGAGAGGCTCATAGCTTAGCTCAATATGTGAGATATTGCTCGCGACATATATGTTGGACCAATATATGAGAAATCATATTTTTTTGAGGAAAAAAACTTTCTATTCTAATCAAGAAACAACGTCTCATTGACGAGGACGGTTTCACCACCTCCTCTCCCGAAGGACTGAAAAGCAAATATCTCTGGGAGCTCCGAGTGGTCAAGACCCGAGGCCTCCGGGAGCCGCCTATTCTCAAGACCCGAGAAAGCCCAAAACTTCAATGGGTCGGCTCAGTATCCTTGTCTCTTCCATAACCAAGTGAGAGTGAAGACCATAGGAAACGCCCAATAAAGCCAAGTCTCGCTTGACTGAGTAAATGCTTAAGAAGCCTAGGCCCACCAGAAGTTGGCCTAAACCCAAAGAGACCTTGGAAAATCCGGACTCCCTTAAAACCAGACCCGACGCCTAAAAGCACACAGCATGGCATTCGGGGCCCTCCCCCTCGATCTGGCCTACCTGAGACTCGAACATCTGTTGTCCGTGCACATCGCCACGTGACGCCCGTACACACGAGGGGACCACTGAATATTCCCTGATGAACCCGAGACGAGCAGACGTACGAGGCTGCACACTGCAGGATTGTTCCCCAAGCCATACCCGAAGTTACCAGAATGCTCTCTCACGTAGCGGTCGGCGGACCTGTGAAGACAAATTTGCCCCCGTGTGGACCAGATCTGAAGTAACGATTTTGCCCTTTATTGTAGTCTATAAATAGAAGGATTTCCAATTGTAATAGGGTTGAACTTTTATTACTTTTAATACAATATATTCGGTTTTATCTTGAGTACGTGTTCATCTTCTTCCTCTTCTCTTCCTGCAATTTGGATCTCCGGCGAGCTGTTTCTCCGTCTTCGCCTATCGGATCCGAACCCAGCTGGACCAGGTAGCTTTCCTCTACTTCTCCGCCCGTCTTCTTCTTGTTCTCCAATGGTGAGGTCCGAAAGGACCTCATCAGTCACATATTAAACGGACGTCTTTTCCATCCCAAAAAAGAGAATGATTTCTTTTAATTATATAATTTCCCAATATTCAAAGGAATGAAGTTGACTGCCAAAGACTTTGAACAAATTAAAATGTTAAATGGCATGGGCCATTTGAAAATGTAACGAATTCAAATTAAATTGCAGCAGCAAAATATACAGATGGATCCGTTAAAGAGATGAAAATAAAAAAGTTTCGAATAAATAACACATTCAATAACAAAACTTAAAAGTAATGATAAACTGATAGTCAAAAGAATACTAACTTAACAGTATTACACACATAGAATGTCATAATTATATTACACATCTTAATCATATGTACCAAACAAGGCCCTTAATTTGTGGTATTGGACTATAGGAGTGACATTTTAAATACTACTATTAAGTTTTGTTATTTGTTAATTCAGTTCCCATTAAATTTTCATGTTAACTTCAATTTTTAGTCCTAATCACTACTCAAAGTTTGTCGGATTGTCCGCAACAATGCTAACAAATACTTTTGATATACAAGCAAAGCAAGAGCAACTGTATAACTGGGTTTTTTTTGTTCCCTCTTTTCTATCTTACCGAGTGCCAATTTGTGAGGATCGATCAAATAGAAATCATCATAATTCTGAAAATTATAAATTATTTTGGTTGATTGATCTTGATTAATGGATGGTCAAAATTGATTTTTCAAATGGGATGTATTTTCTTACACATAAGATAAGAATTTCTTTATACTATATATCATTTTTTGCGTATTTAATGTTTTTATCTATTTTAATTGATGCCTTCTAACATAAAATGATCTTTTCTTATATTACAATTATATTGGTTTCTATTTTCTGGAATTTGCAAAGTTTTTTACCAAATCTCCACCCTATATGTATTATATATATATTCTTGAAGGGGTAATCAAAGAATTTTATTTTAGTTAAATATAAATTGTATATATTAAAATGTATAGTATATAATTAGCGAACGTAGAAGAATAACATGATTTCTTTTCTAACACAAGCTAGCTGCTTTTCGAATTTACTTAGTGCACTTCCTTTTAATTTTGCTATAAGAAATTATAGAAATGGGGAGAGATTAAGGTGAAATATTAAAGATAAAGGAAATGCAGCCTATTGTGTTGCCAAGCATAAAATAAGAATTAGATTTATTTTTAAATCATCCATGAAGAGCAATGAGCAGAGTTCAAACTTCAAAGTATAGTGGTCCATTGATTTGTGGCAGACCACTAAAAGTACAATTAATGTAAAACAAGTAAATTGTGGTCCATTGTAGCAGATAATAATTACTCAAATTTGCGAGTGAAGAAGGAAACATTTTATGCTAATGAAGTAGATAAGCCTTAATTTATGGTAGTGTATGTGTTATTGTAATTCAACTACTTACCGGAAATATTAATGTGCATGTAAAGTGCAGTAACATTTTACTTTCTCCAACAAATTTAGCTACCATTAATTGCGTTGCAACTTGCAATTAGGTATAAGTTCGGAGAAAATCATGAGGTGCAGCTTAGCCGGCTAGCTAGAACTTGCAATACTGGTACGGCTCCTTTATGGAGTAGTATTTTCGTTTTTCTTTTCGCAAACTTCCATATTTTTCTATTTCATTTTAATGGGTTCTTTATTTTATAGATTTGTCAATATTATTAATATTTTCGTCCAAAGTGGATATCATATATACATAAATATTTGATTCTTTTAGCAATATAACGATGTAATGATGTTGAGATCATCCACTAATTTTTGTTATTGTTAATATTGTCATTGACTTATTCTTGTTGTAATGAGGTATACAAATTTTTTCTTTAATTCAAGTGTAGTTAATTTAATAAATTTATACTTAATATACCTACTTTATAATTATAATTGCAATAATAACAAATCGAATGGACCGTTTCACTTTATCTCCATTAAGATAAACAAGGACAATTAACCCATATGGTGTGTCATATATATTATCATCGTTCATCACATCTTACAATTCATTTTATTTATCATTATTTTTGTCATTTATGTTGGATGTTCATGTAATGCTTATTTGTTCTTAATTGTTTAAAATCCAAATATTTATGTGCATATTTTTTATTCAAGGTTTATAAATATCCACCAATACTATAAGATTTGGAATTCGGTGGTTTGTAATTGTCATGTACCAAATACGAACGTGGTTAATTCGTTAAGGGTATGTTTGACATGAATACAAACATGAAGATCACACGACTATTTTCTTTCATGTTTGATATGATATAAGGGATTTCGATTTCGGTTAATCGACACATCGATTTTGGTTAATCGGAATAGGCCCGATAAGACAGCCTTACGTTAAGCCTACAACCTAATCAATTAAGATCCTTTGTTATTTTAGCGTAGAGGAAAGATCATATAATACATTATCAAGTCTTAGGTAATATGTTGAATACCATCTCATCCTTTCAATTTATGCACATCCTGCAAGTTTTTTCTTTTTTCTCAACCTAAAGGGAAATGATTATATAATAGCAAAAGGTTTAATTGCAATTCAGTTCGTTATGTGATATAAAAAACATTGAACAGAATTATGCATATGATTGAACACGAATATGCATAACGTTGAGCACAAATAAGCATATCATATTTAACGCTCCAAACTTTCTTATTTTGTTTAGGTTTCCTTTTAGCTTTATAATTCAAAAGAAAACAAATGGACTATCAAGAAAGAAAGCAAATTACGGTAAAAAAATGTGTTTGTAAATTGGAGAGAAAGAGAGATAGAATGGTAAAAGAAAATGTGTTTGTAAGTTTTTGTGTTATCATATACATGTTTTAAATATATATATATATATATAGGAATAGGTTAGAGTGAAATTAATTAATTGTGGTGAGAATTGAGATTGAATCTTGGCCCTTCAAATATCTACATTTAATGGTTAAGATTGTTTTCAAATGAACAAATACAAATTACGTACGCACAAATACAAATTACGTATGCATAACTTAATGTATTTCATGAACAAGAGATTTCCGAAAAAACAACCAGGTTCGAATCCTGGAAGAGGCGGAATTTTTATTTTTATTTCGATTTTCCCTTTATTCGTATGATTGTATGCGCTTGTTCATAGATTTTGTACCCTTGTTTATGTAACTCAATTCTCACTGAAATGATGCATTCTCAATCTAATGCACCCCTATATATATATATATATATATATGTTTATGTTTATGTTTTTTGTTATATGCGTGTTTTGTTTTATTGTATGCATTTTTTCTATCATCACATATATTCATATATACGTAGAGGTGTACACACACATATATACCGCTTCCACCACCGCCACGCCATCACTGTCGCTCGCTTCTCTTTAAAAGGAAAAAACAACAAAATATTATTTTACATATCACTTATCTAAGTTGTTCATATTAACACAATATTTAGTCTAGATTTTTTATTACATGCTACGTGAGGAACTTATAAGGATATGGTAATACCAAATCCTAATTCCTCTGCCATACATATGTGTCTTTAATTCTTAAAATTGCAACACATCGTTCATTTATTATATGAAATAGAGGACACCATACAAATAATATGCACTAGTGGATCTTGAAAGCAATATTGAACCTCAAGAAAATATCTGCAAATTCATAAAATATACTCGTGAAGGGTATTTTGGTAAATGGAAGAAAAGGAAAAAAAAAAAGTAAAAGAAAAGAGGATTATTCCAATTCCCACCTTGTCAAACGTAGGAATTTAGATTTTGATTCTTGTAATGGTTGTTGCCGTCCCCTCCAACGCGTTCAACCGACGCTATTCCCCTTACCATTATTATTTAATTCACTCCTCTTTTTGTTCCGATATTTGGAGTCATCACAATTAATTTCCATTCTTTTTTCAGTTTTTCTTTGGATCATATCTTAACTGTCAATATGTTGCACCGTATCGGAATAATTTGCTTAATTTCATCAAGGGTTATCACTCAATCTGTTTATCCTAATAAGGATTGGATAAACTGCTCCACCAACATCTATTATAATTCCTTTTCTTTTTGTGAAGATAACAGTTAACAAACAAATATATGTAACAATTTATATTTTTCGGTACATTAGTATGAGAGACTTGACATCTTTAATTATTATATGTCTTGTATCGTATAAAAAAATATTATATACTACTATATTTGCTTAGAAGTATTAAATTATCTAACATACACATAATTTATATATATTAATATGATAACATAATGAAACTATATTGACTGACAGAATAATCGGTAGAAATTGAACTCGTAACATTTGATCAGTACTGACTCACGTATTTCATCACCTATAAAATGTTACTAAATCTTCCTATATCATATACTTAGATGGTTGGTGGCTAGCATGTACCTATTAAAATTTATGAAATTGTTATAGTCAAGTTAAGTGCCTTACGTTAAGGACAGATCGTTGTACAAAGACCGAATCAGATTCAAAATAATCCATTCAAAAGATAAATATATATATAGAGAGAGAGAGTGTTTATTGTGGTTTCTACACAATTTCATAAAAAACATTTTAATTTACACATCAAGATAACAAACATATCCCACATACCCGATGGGCCCCAAAAACATAAAGATTGTGATGTTTTTGCATTGTTTTCCGTGTAATTTCTTACACATTTCTGAATGATGTAAGATTCTTGTACAAATATTTATGAAACAATTCTATACAACAAATAATTGGTTGTATGATTAATTTCACACATATATTGAACTCGGCCCTCATACTAAAGAACCCGGCCCCCTTGAGAAGAACACGGCCCCCACACCAAAGAACTCGGCCCCCTGGACTTCCAGAACCCGGCCCCAACACCAAAGAAATCGGCCCCCTCACAAAAGAACTCGTCTAACACAAAAAAGAACCCGGCCCACATAAAGAACACGGTCCCCACAATCAAGGAACTCGGCCCCCTTAATATATATGTATTTTTTTTAATTCCAAACCGGCCCCCACACCAAAGAAATCGGCCCCCTGGAGTTCAAGAACCCGGCCCCAACACCAAAGAAATCTCCCCCCTCATAAAAAAACTCGGCTAACACAAAAAAGAACCCGACCCACATCAAAGAACACGGCCCCCACAATTTGCAAACTCGGCCCCCATATTTTAATTTTTTTTAATTTTAATTCCAAATGCTCAATATTACTGTCAACTATATGCTGGTGAAATAGTGTGAAGCTTGCATGCATCTTGTACATGCAGAAAGTCACGTCTTTCAAATTCAATAGCCTGTAATTTGCAGATAGTCACTTCTTTCAATTTATCAGTGTGTAGTTGTAGTAGCGTGTTGCAGGCGTGAATGTGTAGTCAAATTCTAAATGATTGTACTACCTCAATGTACATCAATTTGATTTCAATAAATCACCTCCGATGTGTCTTCGAATTGGAAAAACACTTCATTCATACAAAAAACTATCAAACATAAGCACACCAACAAACACACACTCCTGCGTAGCGAAGTTGAAGAAGAAGAAGTCCATCATTCTATAAGAAGGTATAATTTGTATATTATTTATTTTTATTTGAGAATTAGGTATGTTTAAACACACAATATTAATGAATTTTTACTTTTTTTCCTTTAGATGGTTGAATTCCCTCTGAAGGTGGAGGTTAAATGCATGGGCGAATTCCATGACACTCGCTACATCAGCGGGGAAACAAGATTTATGACTATTCTCTCCGACAGCGTTTCAAATTTGCAATACCACATCAATCATGAGCTGCCTGGAGATTGGATGTCATCCTACTATGAGATGTATTATCTATCAAAATCTCTCTTATCGAGAACCAAAAAACATCTATTAGAATCGGATGAGGATGTGTTGCGGTTATGTTCGAGCTAAAAACATCCTGTGGTGTATATTGATCATGATGCCACGACTGCCACATCGGTGCCATGTGGGGCAGCAAACGAGGGTACCAGCGCCAGTGGGCCTCAATCGCAGGTCTACGTCCCCTTCAATAGGGTGTACGTTCTGATGAGTCACTCCATCAAACACGTTCACACTGGGCAGTCCACTAAACACGTTCACATAGGGCACTCCACTCGTCGATCCTGACGCGACGTACTCTTGACCAATAGCATGTGATTAATGTAATTCAAAAATCAATTTTAAAACATATTAAAATACCAAAGTTGTAGTCAGAGTAAAAAAATATATTTAAAATTTTACCAAACCCAAATTTGCCCAAGTGTTCAGATACATCGCATTATTTAAGAATCCCGACATCTCCGGCATGAAATTTCATGGCGAATCCTCTAATATTCACCCTTGTCATGCCATGGCTACTTCTAACCTCATGCACTGAATGACGATGCGGGCTTTAATGAGGGAGAGTGATGAGACGAACTATGATGAGAACGAGTGCGATGAGAAGCCGTCCTCTCTTGTTAAGTCCTCTGCGCCGGGATAGAATGATGTGAATCAGCATCATCATCTGGATCATCGGGCTGTGGGGTGGGTCAAATGCTGCTGCGAAGTGTGAACTTCCGCACCCCCATTTCTTGAACTGCGTGCTGATGAATATCTTCAGGGTACCAATTATTCGTATTTCGCTCTTCTTGACGGCCTTGTTAACCGTCTTCTTACACCACCGACGGTCAGCACGTGTCAAACTGGAGTGAGCGGGGTTCTCATGACTGCTGCTCGACGAAGATAGTGTAGACACCCTCTGACGCTTTGATGCAGCCACACGAGGCTGCTGAGCTTCGAACCCTTCATCCATTCTCTGCGCACTAGAGCCCCCCGCCTCTGGCTGTTGTTGTTCCACCTCCTGCAACAGAGGCACATTCTTTGGCCGTGGACCCTTCTTAGTCGGTGCTCTGAAAGAAACAGCTAGAGCACTATCTGAAATAGTTGATCTGTAATAATCAGTTGACTTCTCAAAATCGTCGGCTTCCATGTTGATGATCACAAAAATCTGAAAAATAAAAAATTCAGTCATCAAATCAAGACCAATATAATAAAATATATAGAAAAAAAAGTTAGTTTATTGAATATCAAAGAAAAAATATATTACCGGACTCTCGTAGAACGGCTGTATACCAATATCTCCTTCTAGGGGCTTAATAAAGGTCCACCTCTTGCATCGGGGGTATGGAAGAGGTACCTTAGACGACAGCTTCCCAACCTCCCGACCGAGTCTTGGGTTGCGCTCCATTGCCCAAATAAGCAAAGCCCATTGGGGCCCGTATAAGTGCCACTTTTTCCCCCTCTCTCCTCCTCCATTCTTCATATGGTGGAAAAACATTTTGTAAGAGTATGCTCCCCATGGAAATTTGTCGAATGCATCCAAATCTTCTGCCAAAGCCCACACCCAATGCTCGACTGCCCTGTCAGAGCCAAAAAGCATTGTGTGGGCCACACACACTAGGACTGCACGGAGGTATTTATCTCCATTCTGATCATCTACTATACGACGTTCGTCGATGACTCGACTGACCAAATGAGACACTTGCGTGCGCCCCTCTTCATAAAACGCCCTGTATGCCTCGCACCGTCTCACGTCATATTGGGCTGTAGGATCAAAATCGGAGCCGCCGAAATTGAGCCCAGTGATGAGCGCAAACTCTGGAACTGAGAAGCAAACAGGTTTACCACACAGGTAGAACCAAAGACCCTCGTCGTCATTGTTTATCTTCATCAATCGGGCAGCCACATGGTGTAGAGCCGGGGTATACTTAGCGTCGCATTTCCAATCATAGAAATGTCCGAAGCACGAATTCTTAAACCTTTGAACCAACCTCTCCTTCCCGACTTTATGCAGTATCTTCATAAGTTTCTGGAATTCCCCTGCCTTGTAATATGTGCTCAATTCAGAAGGATGATTCAATATACGTGGTCGTTGGTATTCGATATCA